>PVJH01002492.1:0-167255 GCA_004026705.1 Nesogale talazaci | reverse complement strand
ACACCAACAGATAATGAGAAGCTGGAATGACAAGGCTATTGTATAAGATGGACAGCTGACTATGTAGGAGAGAAAAGAGGACAAAAGGTTAAAAAAAGATTAAATCATAAAAGAACTGGAGGCATGGGAGATGGGAAGGCCAGTTGGCAGGGGAAATAGGAGGAAATGGCAAGGTTCCAAGTGAGAAATGAAGGTTAACATAGTGATTGTTCAGGTAGGGGTGGGGTGCGGTTAGGGGTGGAACACGTAGATAGATTCAAGAGTAGCAGAAGTCTTTTTAGTTGAGAACAAGTAATGCCTCAAAGAGATCCCTGAAAGTAAAGCCATTTAGCGCTCAATTATTTTCAAGAAAAATTACATGCAGTTCTAATTAGAAAAGTCAGCATTATTTTTTGAAAACCCTGTGGCAGGCAGATGACACAACCTTGGTTACCGAAAGGAAAGAGGCCTCAAACCATTTGCCGATGAAGGTAAAAACGATACCTTCAATACAGACTGTGCCTCAATGTAAAAAGCACAAAAATCTTCACAATTGGACCAATAAGCAGCGTCATGATAGACACAGGGAAAAATGGATGCTGTCAAGGATTTAAGGTTTCTTGGATCCGCGATCAACACTCACGGAGGCATCATTCAGGAACTCAAAGCACATACACGTTGAGCAGACCTATCGTGCTAGACCTCTGTAAAGGGCTAAGGAGCAAAGATGTCCCTTGGATTCTCAGTGGGCCCACGTGCATGTGAAATCTGGATGATAGATAAGAAAGATGAGACAAAAAGTGATGCATTTGAATTACGGTGCTCGGGCAAGACATGCCCAAACTACCCTGGACTGCTAGAAGAGCGAACCAATGGGTTTTAAAAGACTTATAGCCAGAAAACTCCTTAAAAATGAAGACGGCAAGACTTTGCCTCATAGGCTTTGGACATGTTATCAAGAGAGCATAAAGAGGGAGGGAGGGGGGTGGGGAGAGAGAGAGAGAGAGAGAGAGAGAGAGAGAGAGAGAGACACCCTGCAAAGAGATGTCATGCTGGTAAAGCAGAATTAATGAAAATGAGAAAGACCCTCAATGACCAAAGGGCTAAGCAACGATGATCCAGATGGCACGGGACCAGGCAATATTTAGTTCTGATATACATAGGGCTGCTATGATGGCTAGTTTTATGTTGTCAATGTGGGAGGACCAAGATTCTCACATGATTTGACCTAACAGTGTGGCGAGTTCCGTGATCTTGATCCCATCCATGACCGGATCTTCCCTGGGGGAGCCAAGCAGTTTTGGCAAAAATAGGGTCAAGTACCGCCACCTTAACCTGGGCATAGTCTTGATACACTGAGGGAGGATTCATTCTGGGCATGGCTTCCTCTTAGGCTATATGGCTGTGTAGAAGTTAGCTCGCTTCAACTGCTAGATCTGGATCCGACATCTGGTTTGTCTACCTCCTATTATTTTGCTTGCCAATCCCACAGCCATCAGCTGACGGCTGAAGTCGGATTCATTCAGCTTTACATAACAATCTGTGGGCTTCCTGCTTCATCTTCTAGCTTCCTGTCCATCAGCCTCTGCAGCAACATGAGCCAGGAGGAGGCTCTAGCTTATAACTCGGACGGGACTTACCCACTTCTACAACTGTGTGAGTCATTTCTTGATATAAAACTCTTTCCATATACATACACAGGGATGCCCTGGTGTCATAGTGCTTATGAGTTAGGTTTTAATTCACAAGGTCAGCAGTTCAAAACAACTAGTGTTCTGTAGGAGAAAGATAAAACTCTCTCTAAGCTTTTTATGCCTGCTGTAAGAGTCACAGCCTTGGAAACCCACAGAGGCAACTCTATCCTGTCCTATAGACTTGACTTAAGTCAGAATCAACTCTGTGGCAATGATGTTTGCTTTGTTGTTGTCATTATATACATATACATACAAACATCACTGGTTCTGCTTCTCTAGAGAACCCAGACCATTACAGTTGCTATGAATTGTAGCCAATTCAATGCCACCTCACCACAATTTTAATATCATACACAATTGAGTTATAATCGCAAATATGAACTAACTTTTTTCCTTCTTTGGTTCCATGTCACTTCATTTTCTTCCGTCAAGTTTAAGTAAAATAATTGTAATTTAACTAATTAACTAGCACAGGTGCAATGATTTCATTTTCAAACATTTATTCTGTGTGATTTTAACTACAACAAAGCAGGTGGCAGGCTGGGTTCCAGTTTTGTAGATTTATCTCTTGCAGCGGTTTCAAGAAGTTTTGAGAAAATATTTTCCTTTAATTGATAATATTTGTTAATATTTTACTACTTATATTCAGCCTCATATGTAATATCACAAGTGTCTCTCTATTACATTACTCCTATATTTCTCCAAAGAAACAAAGATTCAGAGAGGGAATGTCACTTGGAAGGAAATATCAAAGCTGGCATTTGAACCCAACCCAGCATGTACCAGGCACTGATTTTCGATATTCTTTGTGTTTGTGTGTGTGCGCGTGCACCATGAGACCATTATTCTGAGTGCCCACATCCACCAACTCATTCCTTTAAAGTGTTCAGTTATGTCTAAGTAATTTTCATAACTTTCCCCCTTATATTTTCGACCACATTCTTGGATATATTTGCAGCAGAGGTAAATATGCATGTATAAATATCCTCTGTCAAATATATCTATATGAATATATATACATACATACATTTATAAGTGTACTCCTATTTTCTCTCCCACGCATGTTCAGCCTGCAAGACTATCTGTGCAGCTATTCGTAGATCACTGCTACTGCAGTGTTGTATGTATGACAGTATTTATCATTTTTGTCTTTAACTCTTACCCTCCCTCCATGGTCTTTACTGGGTTCCAGTTCATTTTAATTTGATATTGCCTTCTTATTTTACATTCTTATACTTCTATTTGTATATGGCCTTTACCTTCACCCAACTTACACATGTCTATTCTCTAACCAGTAATTTATGGTTTCCATAAATCTTTATGGAAAGATTATATATTCCTTTCCATGCCTATCTCAGGTAACCATAAAAGAATGCTTCCTCTAGTGTGAGAATATATTCTTGGTTTTCTACAACAGGGGTTTCATAGAATATTGTCCCTTTGTGATCCACTAGTCTAACTCAGAGGGTTGCTAACAGAAAGGTCTAACGTTTGAAAACAGCAGCAGCTTCAAGGCAGAAAGCCTAAACTTTCTGTTCTAGTGAGCAATTATGATCTCAGCAACCACAGGGGCAGTTCAACTCTGTCCTATCTTGTTGCTGGAGGTTGGAACCAAGGAGATGGCAGTGTGTGAATGAATTTAACTCAGCAGAGGACCCTCTTCTCACTCTTTTGCTGAAATCTTTTCTTGTTGTTAAGTGCCTAGTTTGTTTTCTACTGTTTGTGTGTTTTCTGTTATGTTTGATAGGGGAGTTATGCCATGTATTAGAGTCTTTAAGTTTGTCTCTATCTTTCCATTTATGATCTTGATAGTTCTAGGTTTTATGTTTAAGTCTTTGATCTATCTTCAATTTTGTTTTCATGGCGGGACATATGGATCCTTTTTTATTCTCCTACAAACAGATACCAGTATTGTCAGGGCCATTTGTTAAAGAGACAATCTCTTCCTTATTTAATGTGTTTCTGCCCTAACGTTCACCTATTCAGATTGATTTTCTTCTGGCTTCTCAATTCTGTTTCATTGATCTACATCTTTTTATTCAAGTGGCAGGCTATTTGAGTACCATATTTGGGTAGTAGATATTGAGATCAGGAAATGTAAGGCTTCCTACAGTGTTGCTTTTTTTTTTTTTCTTAGTAGTGCTTCGCTTTTTCAGGGTCTTTCCTTTTAATACAAAGTTGGTAATTAATTTTATTTTGGCATCACTGCCCTCTGGTGGGAGTGGGAGACTCAACCTTGCTCCTAGAGAGCTGCCGCTGGATTTGAACTGCCAAGCCAGTGGACCGCAGTCCTACACTCAATCACTATGCCACTGGGGCTCAGCAGTAATTCATTTTTACATCTCTTTAAAAATGGTGATTGAATGGATCAAGATCACATTATATAGATAGATCACTTAGGGTAGTATTGACATTACCACAATATTAAGTCTTCGTATCCCTTTTGTGGCTTCGTGCCATTGAGTTGGTTCCTGCTCATTATCTCTCTTTGTACAACAGAACCACCCCCTGCCTTGTTCTGTGCTTAACTCACAATTATTGTTTGTTAGAGTTCATTGTTTTAGTCACTGAGTCAATCTTTCTTGGCTTCCTCTTTTTCACCCCCTCAATTTTACCAAGCATATTGTCCTTTTCCAAGGACTGATCTTTTCTGATATCACACCCATGAACATGGGATACTCTTCTATTTTTGTAGGCCTGTTGCCTTTGTAAATTTTTCTTGGTATAGGTTTTTTGTTGGCTTATTTCTCTGGTTAGGTTTAATCCTAAACATTTAATCTTTTAGGTGGCTATAATAATGGTATCGATTACCTGATTTTTCTATCATTTTCTTTGTTAGTATAAGGGATTCTGATGATATTGTACCCTACCATTTTGCTGACTTTTTCTATGAATTTCCATAATGCTCTAACTGTATCTTTGTATAGAGTCCCATATTCTGCAAGTAGAGTGAGACTTCTTTTACAACTTAGACCCCTTTAATTCAATTTTGCATTTAAATCTCCTATTATTACTGTGGCGTTGTCTACGTCGCTCTTAAATTTATAAGAGTTTGTTTTATGTATGTTGAGGCTCTTTTACTGAGTGTGTATATGTTTATCATGGCTGCACCCTCTTGATCAATTGACCCTTTAAATATTATATACTTCCTAGTCTCTTATGTTTGTTGTTCCCCTAGAATTTATTTGATAAGAAATGAATATTCCTTCACAATAAAAAATCATCATAAATAATAAAACTTTCAAATGAAAAAGAGAAATAATATTGCCACTGTGTTCTTGTATGATTGTCATCACATTGATATAATTTTTCATCTTTCAATTTTTTTAGTTTATTGTTTTCTTTGTGTCTGATATGTGTCTTATATATAGTATATTGATGAACCTTAATTTTAAAATCTGTTCTGCTTTCTTTCTCTTGACATTATTTACTATAATTATTGCCAGCTATGCATTTTTTTGCTATCATTTGATGATTTTAATTTTTATTTTGGTACGCTGCTGGTTTCTTTGTTCCAAATAATTTTCTGTGCTGAGTTCTTTTAATTTGTAGGTTTTCTTATCACTTTATTCTTTATTATTATTTTTTGGGGGGCATCACTGCCCTCTGGTGGGAATAGGAGGCCCGGCCTTGCTCCTGGAGAGCTGCTGCTGGATTTGAACTGCCAAGCTGCCTGTACTCAACCACTATGCCACTGGGGCTCAGCCCTACTTTATCCTTTAAAAATGATTCTGAGGACTAGGATTGTTAATTTCCTGTGAGATAATTCTATAGTTTATTAATTTCTTTCCAAGTTTAAAATAGTTTATTTTATTTTGGCTTCTTTATTTGGGAGTACTCTGGTGATAATATATTTCTTATCTCATTTAACTCTGTAATCATGTTAGCTTACTAATTGATGCTTTCAGTTCCCTATTTTCAGTCTTGAAGGTTTACTGTATTGTGGATACTTCTAGGTCTGGGTTGATTTCTGGGTGGTGTGCTCAAGTTGTTGGTCCTCTCTACAAAAAACTCTCATGGATATTTCATCCAAAGTTGGTCTGACTTTGATAATTTTTTTAAAATTTCGATTAATCTGGAAGTTCCTAACTTTGCCATTGCTTTGGGGGGACAATTTTTCTGGGTATATAACTCTTGGTTAGCATTTTTTTCCCTTTGAGAATTTTGTATGTGTTATTCCATTGCCTCAAACCCCACCCCACCTCCCAATTGCCTCCTTATCTACATGGTCTATCTAGGGAGGTGTCAGGTCAATCTTACTGGTTCTTTATAGACGGCTTTTCATTTTTCCTCAGGTGCTTTCAGGATTCTTTTCTAATCTTTGGTTTTGGAAAATTTAATGATCATAAGTCTTGCTTATTTTCTTTTAGGCTCTTCCATGTTTGGGGTTAATTGAGCTTCTTGAATGCATATTACTTCATTTTTTATGGATTGAGGGACATGTTCTTTCAACAGCCCTACAACTTTTTTTCTGAGCTTTCTTTGTCTCTTCCTGTTCTGGAATTCAAATCAAATATAACCTATTTCTCTTGATCATGTTCCTCATAATTTGTAGGCTTCTTTTACTTCTGTTCTTCCCCCCAATCATTCCTTCAGCAGATTAGTATTGAGGAATTTATCTTCAATCTCAGTAATTGAGGCGTCTATGAATTATCCATTTGTGAAATCTTAGTATAAACCTTCCAGATTGCTATTTGTTGTTTTTCTAATGGTATTTAAATTTTCACTTGTGCTTGTAGTGCTTTCCTGAATTTTCCTAAAGTTCTTTTCTTGCCCTTGATTTAGTTTGCAGCCTTCTCAATCTATTGAAAGTAAACAACATATTTTGTTGAATTCCTTATCAGGTATAAGCAAAGTTTTAAGATTAGGACTAAACTAGGAACTTGGGGGCATAATTTTTCAACATGAAGTGTTTGGTAATCATTCACTTAATTTACTTAACGTTTGCAGGCAATTCATAGTAAAGATCATTTTGAGGAAAATACTCACCTTTGTCATTTTTCCAAGATTCTCTTTTGAAGTTTCTTTTTGAAGTGTGTTGTGTCACCTTCCTTGTGTTTTTCTCTCATTTTTTTCCTACTGGTCACTCGTTTAATTAAGCCAAATTGTCATTTGTCAAAAACCTCTGCCTGCCTGCATTTTATTTTGAATATTTCTCCCAGACAGCTGCATAATTTCACTAACATCTGCATGCTTTGTAAGATTTTGCATTTGTTGTTGCAATTGAATTCCATTGAATTAATCATGATACATATATTTATGCAATATATTAATACATATATTTAATACATATATGTAATATATTATGTAGCAGTCATGTGGTTGTTAATTTTATTATTGAAATGTAGGGGTGGAGGCTAGCCTGTTAATCTGGAGATAGCCATTGTGTATCTAATGAGGTCTCTGTGTGGGCATGGCTTTCTCCTGATTTGTCTGGGAAATCTCACGATATTTCCCTCGTGAAGATGAGAAGCTATCTTCCCCAGTGGTTGGGAGTTAGAGAGACGATGAATCACACACAAGACAAGATGGCAGCGTCCGAGAAGCTGGAGGAGCCAGCGGAGAGACCACATGGCTTTACCTTGATGGAGCCAGACCTCTGAAGCTGGGGCGGCCACATGGAGACCTCTACTAGAGATGAGTTGCTTCTGCTGTTGATGGACCCTGAGCCCTGGAAGCGAGGAGCCATGTGGAGACCCCTGCCAGCACTGGGATTCTGCACCCACTGATCTGTGACTTCGTGAGTCAGAAGGAGTCTTTATAGACTGATTTCGGGCATATGGGTTAATATAGTACTTATGACTTTGAACTGGACTGGGATCATTGTCCTGTTCCTCTTGTATATAAACCTTTTCTTTATATCTATATGTGTGTCTAAGAAATTTGTTCCTCTAGCCTATCCGAACTAACACACATTGCTTAAGTGTAATGTATTTTACCATATGTAATATATGTAAATTTGTATTTCAAATTCTATTACACTATATACATATATAGTATATATGTAATTGGAAAGGCACTTATAAATTTTGGGTAATTTGGTCAGTTCAACGACAAACTTTTTGCTTTATGATGACTTGTACTTTTCTTACAATATGTGGCCTGCAGGGATGTGGGCAGTGAATACTTGGATTAAAAAACTTTCAAACTTCCTGCCGTCAAGTTGATGTCAACATAAAGAACACCTTACAATTCTCTGTCACCTTTTCGCCAGGATCATACCCCAACAGGGACGCACAGAATAAAGCATTCCTTGGGGATAAAGAAAATGAATAAGGTCTTCATCTTCTAGGACTTAGTTCTTTGTGTACATCAAAGACATAACAGAGAACATGGAATGCCTTCTTTAAATTTCTCTTCCATACTTGCTCAGCTAAAGGTATTTTCTCGGCAGTCCTCACATCAAAGGCCACAGGATTTGCTGGAAGATTGTCTGTCACTCTCTGGAAGGAGGCCATATCTCATTACCAACAAGAGAACATCATCTTACCTACTGAGGTTTTCTGAAGGAAAAAAAGAATGTTTTCCATTCTCTCTATGAGAGTGTAATGTGCACTTGACCCACTACTCATCCTCTTACCTTTCTTCAATCAAAGAATTCCCAAAGGGGTTTGAATTGTGTCATTGCTTTTATTTTCATAAAGATTTAATTTACTAGGCATCAGTATTGACTCTGACTCTACATCATTTGCAAAATTTTCTGATTGATGAATCATTCACTGAATAACTATTGAATTGACTGTTACATTTCCTCTTGTCATTTTCTTCCATAAAAATCCAGTAAGACTGCTCTGTGTCAGGCACTATCTGGGTGGTGGGATGACAAGACAAGTGCTATTCCAGCACAAGGGAAAGCATTGTAGGTGATAGTATGTAGGATCAGATTTAGGTATGCATGGAGATATATCCTTACTTGAAATCTCTCATTCTGTCCTACAAGGCACTACTTGTAAATAAGCAGTAAGTTTTATAGAAAAGTCTAAGGAATGCTAGCTCTAGCTAGACATTTTCTTTTACCTAGAAGCTGTAGGATTTTTTTTTGTTGTTGTTCACTCTTCTCTGTTTGAAGGGATCTATCTATCTGAGCAGCTGCAGTTCTCAGGAGAAGGCGCTCAGATTGAAGTCTCAGAAGGTATGGTCAGTGTTATGAATTGAATTATGCTCCCATAAAATATATGTTGTGAATCCCAGTCTTGAAGTCTGCATTATATATATTATAATCTCATTTGAAAAAAGGTTGTCTTTGTTGTATTAATGAGGCAGGATTAGTGTAGGGTATGTCTTGAGAAAATCTCTTCTGAGGTATAAAAGAGATTAAACACTGAAGCAGAGAGAACTAGGACAATATAAATGGCAAGACACCTGGAGATTGTCCAGGAGCAGATGTTCAAGGATACAAGGAATTATCCCCCCCAGAGCCAACAAAGAGAGACAGATTTCCACTAGTACTGGCATCTTGAATTTGAACTCCCAGCTTTCTAATCTATAAAGCCACCTACTCAGAATATTTCTGCTATAGCAACACTACAAATCTATGACAATGTCACAGAAGTGCCTCTGAGAACATGCTCTGCGTACATGGCCCCAGGAATTTGGGAGGTTTAGAGGACTTGGTCTGTGTCTGAGAAAGATTTAGGGAGTTTTACACTAGACTATCCAAACATTCTTCATTTTGAAATCAGTCACCAATACCCAGCTCTTTTCCATCCTCTTCTTTTTTTTTTTTTTTTTACCAAATCTTTCTGTCTTTTTCTAGCCAAGTCCTAGGGTGCTCCCTAAACTGTCCCTTCATCCCACATACAAGTCACTCTTTCTTTCTTTTTTAACAAAGCTCTGTTTCTTTAGAAAATTAATAGAACTCTGGGGTGGATTCTTTAATCTTATAATCCAAACTCAATACTAAGCAATGTAATTTTCAAAGAGATCTACCAGCATAAATTTTAAAAAGCTGCATAATAATAGAGTCTTTTTCATTTGGCCACCACTTAAGTACATCCTCAATGCAAGAAAACATTATTCTATTAAATTGGCATTCCATGATGCTCACCGTCCTGACACGATCACTGAATAAAAGTGTGCATGTATAATGGTGGTGAAGAAAACTGATGGTACCTAGCTATTAAATGATATAATCTGGGGTCTTAAAAGCTTGAAGGTAAACAAATGGCCATCTAGCTCAGAAGAAACAAAGCCAACATGAAAGAAGCACACCAGTCTGTGTGACCATGAGGTGTCAAAAATTTCAGGTATCAGGTACCAAGGAGCTAACAATTTTATTAGAATAAATGAGGGGGAGTACAGGTTGGGGACTCAAAGTCCATCTGTAGGTAATGGACTTCTTACAGTGGGGTCACAGGAAGGAGACAAACTTGTTAGGATTTAGTAGCAATGATGAAACATACAACTTCCCTCTAATTTTTCAATACTTCCTCCTTCCCACTATAATGATCACAATTCTACCTAAAAAATCTGGTTAGACCAGAGGATAGACATTGATACAGATAGGAACCAGAATCACAGGGAATCCAGGACAGATGATCCTTTGAGGACCTGTGATAAGAGTGACAATACCAAGAGGGTGGAGGGAAGGTGGGGTAGAAAGGGGGAATTATAAAGATCTACATATTATAAAGGGGGATTATAAAGATCTACATATAATCTCCCTGGAGTATGGCCAATGGGGAAGCAGGTGAAGAGAGATATCGCACCGTTTAAGATTTATCAAGGTAATAAGGATTTATAAATTATCAAGGATTTAGGTGTGGGAGTGGGTTGGGAAAGGAAAAAATGAGGGCTGATGCCATGGCTTAGATAGAAAGCAAATGTTATGAGAATGATGAGGGCAGTGGATGTACAGATGTGCTTGATACACAATGGGCTTATGTATGGATTGTGATTAGAGTTGCATGAGCCCCCAAGGTAAGGATTAAAAAATAATATAGCCCTATATTAAGCAAAGTTTCAAAATGTAAAACGACTGTTTCTGGAAGGAGCCCTGTGGATAATGGGTTATGAGTTGGGCTGCTAGCCCCAAGGTCAGCAGTTCACAAGATGAAGCTTTCTGCTCTTGTCACGAGTTACAATCTTGGAAAGCTACAGTCACAGTTCTTCTCTGTGCTGTGAGTTGGAATCAGCCTGATGGTGTGGAGCTGTTTTATGTTTGCGGACTGTTTCTGGACAAATCCACTATCTAAATTGATACCATTCTGAGGGGCGTGCTTCTAACTCGCTATCTCCTCTAAGAACACTGGATCTATCACATCCACCACATCAAAAAGGTAGTTCTGACATCCAGGAGGGGCTTGCATTGTGTTCCTTTGAAATATCCTTTGAGCTTGAGGAACTAAAAGAAGATCAGGGCTGTAGGGTGGGTGAGGTAAGATTTTCAAACAGTCTCCTTGACAACCCTGGCTACACTTGAAGAATGAGCAGGTGCATTTGTATGATGGCAAAAAGTTCCTCAGCACAACTTTCTTGGCCTTTTCCTCACTGACACAGTTTTTCAATGTTAAAAAAGTTTCTGGTGAAAAAACTCTTTGCTCTATCCTGTGTCCTTTGAGAATATTTGACCCATTTGTAATCCACCTCCACAAAGTAGTAGCCATCACCTTCTAAGCTGACCCTTCTGCTTTGAATTGAATTGGCCCAGCACATTACCTAGAAGCTAATGTTTTGATTGAAGATTTTGAAGGCACCCTAAGATAAAGACAAGTCTGAATATTACTGGGAGAACTCGTCTATTGCCTTGCAAAACAGAACAAAGCAAACCTACATTTGCCATAAGCTCATGCGCCAAACTCTCTGCCTTGAATTCATTTCTGAAGTCTGACTTTCCTTAAAATACTTGTTTGTTGTTGGTATGTGTCATTGAGTCAGTTCCTACAAAGAATGAACTTACATATAACAGAATGAAACATCTAAAATCAATGTTTCATGTGGGACAACAACCCCGAAAACTTGTTGCAAAGCTTCAATGATTTAGAAAGATATCTGCTAGAGTTTTATTAAAAATTTGATATAAGCCCTCATTAAAAAAACATTCCCCCCCAAGGCACACTAACAAGACTAAATGCATTACATTGAGAACTTGTCTGCAGCCACCCACTGATTTTAAAATGTGTAAACATTTTGTTTGGAATAACCCACACATATATGAATGAGACCATACTAGCAATATTTGTTAGTGTAATTTGGTAAAATCATTGCTGTATAGCCTCTGACCTGGCAGATCAACAGCAAAAGATTTTCCACTTTTCAGCCTTGATCCTAGTGTCTCCTCTTCATTCATTCATTCTTGGCTATTATATCTTGCTATCAGTTCTCCTACAACAAGGTCTTGTGTGAGGGGAGTTCATTTAGGATGTGATCCCAGGAAACAAGAATGAGATCATGAGAAGAAAGAATGAAAAAGAAAAAAAAGAAGAGGCAATCCCCAGTTTAGAAACAAAGTATATCCTAAATCTGTTGAATTTATAGGTTAAGTTGAAACAGGCACATATGATTCTTATTTCACAGCAAATGCTTATCTTTTTGATGGTCTTATTATTTTCCAATGATGATTTTACCTCCATTTTTTTTTTGGGGGGGGGGCATCACCAGCACTTGAATCAGTTTTACCTTTGGAGACATTCTGATGGGTAAATAAGAGGACATTTAAAGTCAAATGCAAAGTTAGCATATTCAACAACACCATAGTCATATGAACCAACTTTAAAAAAAATTGGAGATCTGTTTCCTCAAACCCTTCAAACACCAAAACCATGAAGTATTCTTATAAGTGTCACAAGGTAGCATTTTTCCATATTATTGGAAAGCATTGTTTTTCTCTCAAAAATTTAATACAATAGCATATTCTCTTTTTAACTACTCCAGAACTCACTGTTAAGACATATTACTGACCTGGTTCCTGCTAGGCGATTCCTTGAGGAACAGTGTGGGATGGCCCTCAAGATCCTCCTGTGGAGGCTGGGAAGCAGAAATGTTGATCTGCCGACTCATCCGTCTCCGGTCCCCTTCTGGGCTGAATAAGCACCCATAGGCTGAATAAGCACCTACTAGAGGATGTTCTGTGCAGGACCAAAGGCACTATCTTCGTGGAAGTTGTCCACCCCAACTGCTGGTGGCAGGTAGGGTCAGGCACAAGAGTAGCAGCAACACATAGCTTTTATCACCATGAAAACGTAGTCGTCCAATTTCTTGCTTGGTTTTTCCCTTCGAGTAATGACTTTCACAAGGAAGCCAGTAGTTTTCTGTATGCTTCCTCAGTGCCTAACACAATCTTAGACTCATGAAAACAACTTAGTGTCCTGAACGGTAAGAATGACCCAATACATGAAATTACAGTGGACGGACACGGGACACCTAAGTGCTCTTCTTCCTGGGGGCTCAATCATTTCCATTGAATAAATATGATAAAATTTCACTTTCATTTTAGCTTCTGACTGTTTACAAACTTATACATCAGGGTGGTCAAGTGGACTCGGACTCATAGCAAACTCGGACTCATGGCAGAGTAGAACTGCCCCCTAGGGATGTCCAGACCATCAACTTCACAGAAGAACCATCTTATCTTTCTCACTTGGAGTAGTTGGTGTGTTCCGATCACCGGCAACTGTCTTGTAGCAGCTCTGTATACTTTAACCACTGGGCCATGGGCTCCACTTTAAAAATCTAAAATCTGAAAATGTAGATGTACTTGTATAAAGGAGAAAATTCACCACCAGTGACTGGCTTGAGAAAAAGAATATTGTTCTCTGGGTTTCTGGCTCTTTCTAATGCACAAAATAGGTCCTCCTGAGGTGTGAAGGTGAACACTGTTGTAAGAGTGAGGCTGCACCATAAAGTTAGTGACCCCCAAGTGCTTCATTTTCTGCATGATATGAAAGCCTTCACTAACACTGTCCTGTGAAGAGTGATAGAATGCTAATTTCCTACAGATTCATTATCACCATGAAATGAAATTTTGGAACACATCAGATATAAATGTAATGTGCAAATGTAGAATTCAAAAATTCAGGCTTTAGCTGCCTTGTGCTTTTACACCTCTGTCAACAAGACCCTCATTATAGACCGTTTCCCATTATTTTGCTTGAAATGAAAACTGAAGAGAATGTGATAATAGAGAGGAAGGAGAGATGATCATCCTAGTTAACCCTTTGGGAAGGGTGACCATCTAGGTATGTATTTCTAGTTATTATTACAGGGTCTGTGGTGGCATAGCCAATCATATCCAGCTGCTAACCTAAAGGTGGGCAGATTAAGCCCATCCAGTGGCTCTATGGGAGAAAAGAGCAAATAAGCTGTTCCCATACATGTCATAACCTAGAAAAGTTCTTAGGGAAATCCTGCCATGGCACACAACAGCAGCAGCCATTATTAATATACCTGTTTACAGATATTTTTGTGTTAGGTACTATGCTAGGTCCAGGGTTCAATCTTGGGGAAGAACACACAGGCAGTTTCTGCTCTGGTGGAGTTTATCATATAATGGGGCTTTTAAAAAAGCCCCAACCTCTTTGCCACTGAGTTGCTATTGACTCATCTACTACTAGTTTTAAAAAATGAGTATAAAATTACATTCTGAATAAATATTTCTGGGAGGCAAATGATATTCAATTAGAGCAGAACAGCAATAACCTCTACTATGGAGCATCAAATGGTCTGAAAGATTAAAGAAGTTTCTGCCCAAAGTAGTGGGGTTTGACCTGTGAGCTGAGGGATGAAAGGGCATCCAGCATGTGCAAAGGCCATGTGGTGGAACAAGGATGTCTTGAGAGAACTGAGCAAAGGCCAGGAGAGCTGGCTTCCTGGAGCCAGGAGGCGTACCATGCTCGAGTGATGCTAGACAGGGGACCATCACTCCTGCCCCATTAGGTTTCTGGGCAGGATAAGGATTGGTCTAAGAACTATGTGAAGTCATAGAATAATTTCATCAAGCCCTGGTGGCATGATTAAATTTTCTTTCTTTGAAAAACCACAAAACCTTTATTTACCCATTTGTTTGTATTTCCCATACTTATATGAAAGCCTTGGCTGTGTAGGGGTTGTGTGTTGGGTTGCTAACCACAATATCAGTAGTTCAAAATCATTAGCTACTGCATGGGAGAAAGATGAGGCTTTCTACTCTCATCGAGAGTTACAGTCTTGGAAACCCACAGGGGTTCTACTCCGTCCTATAGATTGCTGTAATTTGGCACCGACTCCATGGCAGTGGAGTAGATAAAGCAATTTGTCTTTTCATAAAGAAGCCTGATAGTTACAGATGTAGATAGATCAATGATAGATAGAGATATAGATACAAGAAGTACTAGTTCAAAATCATGGAGTTCTTTGTTAAACAAAAATATCAAAATGTGAAATCATTGTCTTTTAATATCTCTTCATCTTCCTATATCTATACAATTCTGAAGGCCATGTTTCCATCTCTCTAGCCCTTCCAAGAAGAATTCTACCCTCTGATTTGTATCACGTCAACATGACAGGTTTGGTGCCCTTGAAGGACATAAGCTGTGTTCCTTTTAAATAGTTTTTGAATTTGGGAAACATAAATCTACCTGAAGGGACAATTTCTGGGCTGTCGAGTAGATGAGGTAAGGTTTCCTAATGAACTTCTCATAAGATAGCCCTTGCTACCCTTAAAAATGAGCATGTGTTATTATCTTGGTAGAAAAACTAATCTTCCCAAATTTAATGGTCTTTTCTTCAGCAATGCAGCTTTCATTTTCTTAAGATTTCTTTGTTATAAGCACCAGTGATTTTCCTGTGTTATTTGAGAAAATCTATGGTCTCTTCAACAAATGATGTTGGCAAAATTGGATCACCATCTGCAGAAGATTGAAGCAGGACCCACACATCAACCCATCTACAAAAATGAACTCCAGATGGATCACAACCTAAATGTAAGTCCTAGAGTCATAAAGCTCATAATTGAGAAAATATAGACCAACTTAAGGACCCTATTGCTGGCTGTAGACACCCTATCAAATATAATGAAGGAAACACAGATAGTAGATGACAAAATAAATGACTGACATGTACTAAGACACATGCATCAAAGGATTTCATCAGAGGAGTAAAAAGGACTCACAGAGTAGGGAAAGAAATTGAAAATGACACAAAGTACAAGGGCCTAATCTTTTAAATCTATGAGATACAGTAGCACTTCATTAAGAAAAAGATGAATGAATCAGTTAAAAAGTGGGGAAAGGACATGAACAGACAGTTCACCAAAGATTATGTTTGGTCAGAAAGCCTATGAAGACATGCTCCCACACTAGCCATTCAGGATATGCAAATCAAAACAATGCTGAGCTAGTATCTTGCAGCAATAGTAGACAAAAAAAACTTACACCTGCCGGAGAATCTGTGGGGAGATTGCAACCCGGAGGCACCATCGATGGAATGTCAATATGCATAACCACTAGGAAAAGCCATCAACTGGGAAGATAAATTTCTTACAACCCTAGGAATCCCTCTGCTGGGCATATGCCCTAAGAGTCATAGCAAAAACAGACATATGCATGCCCATGTTCCTTGAAAACTCCCTTGGAAGTCACCACTCTGATGAGTGTTATGACTTAAGGCTTTGAAACAAAACTAAGACCAGCGTATTCTTGAGAGAACTTGTCTGCAGTTATTCACTCTTTGAAGAGACAAAATTATGCATATTGAATTTGGAAGAGACACATGTATGTATGACCCGGAACTTACTAGCAATATTTTTTTACTTGCCCCGATATGTGTGTGGGTGTGTGTTTCTAAATGATGTCCCGTTTACATCAGTATTGTAAATGTCTCCCATCTGGGTCAATTGTAGCTTGCACTTCTGGGCCCTGACTGCATTTACCCGATAGCTAAATTACATGCCGGGGTGTCATAAGGAATGAATAGAGAGTTCTATCCCCTCATATCAAGTGTGCTCATGAAATTGACCTTCTCTGTTGAAAAGGATGAGGGCAACAGCTATTCTCTCAACAAGATGGGCCCAAAATGAATTGTCAGGTGGCATCTGCAGGGCCTTCCTAAACAGTTTGCAGCATCC
Organism: Nesogale talazaci; assembly: GCA_004026705.1. NCBI lineage: Eukaryota > Metazoa > Chordata > Mammalia > Afrosoricida > Tenrecidae > Nesogale > Nesogale talazaci. The sequence goes on along the minus strand of PVJH01002492.1, from coordinate 150,542 downwards.
ATTGCCATCCTTAAATGTCTTAGCATATCCAAAAATGGATTAGGTTGCTGTGACAGGCTTTATTTTTTATGAACCTCCTTGGTTATTACTTACTATGTTATTTTCCTCAAGGTGCTCATGGACTGATTTATGATTTCATTTAGGGTTTTGACTGGTAGTTTGGATACGCTAACTAGCCCATCTTTCCCCAGATCTGCTTCTGGCTGCTTGATCTCCAACTCTAAATCAGCCTGCTTAAATTTCCCAGGTACATCAGTCTCCACGACAAACACTAGTTTTGGAGGTACGTCCTGCCTCAGCGACTTCACTGAATCTCTTCTTATGAATCTCACCCAGCTTTGCTGATTTATAAATATTGAAGTTGTATAAGTATTCTTTTACCTGCCTCTTATTAATTCTGTTTCTTAATATTCCCAGAGACTTATTAATATTTATCTTGCCAGGCTCCTGTTTTTCTTCATTCTTTGTGCCAAAGACTGAGAAAAAATAGTGGCATGATGTTTATCCTTCCTTGCATCGCTCATCACGGCTGTTGGCCCTGTTTTAGCAAAAATAGCCTTTGTTTTCTTAAGCATGACATTCTACTGTATTTTTAGAAACCTTTACTATAATTATTGATTCTGCCCTTTCTGTTGTTTCATGGAGTTATAATTCCTTCCGAATTATATTCTTTTTTCCAAACTCAACACAATTGGGTATTTTTCCCCAAAGGAAACACTTATGCTTTAAGCCATGTATATCAGAATATGCTTGTTGATTATATAACTCTACCCGCCAGCCTCTTGCGTGTTCTTTCCCTAGAGGATGTATTTGAATGCCCACAATCCTTTTTTTCCTTTGAGTGGAACAACAGAAGTAGTAATCATTTCGTTCCTGAAAGATGGTTGGATGCAGTCCATTAATTTCAGATCATGTCCAGAAAATTGATCAGAAACAAGCTGTACGTGAATATGAAACCAAGGCAAGGTACTTCCAATAACAAATGAAATACAGCAATAAACAGAGAAGGGCAGCAGAAGTTACTTGATCGGAAACCTCCTGAGAATTTTAATGTGTTTTTAAAAGAATGGATGCTGTGCTTTCCTTTATGTAAGGTTCAAGAATCGACAAACTGGACCAGAAAACTGCAGGGAGAGACTGACTAGGAACAGTCTGAAGATACTGGAAGTGGACTATATTTTGATCTGGGTGGTGGTTACTGAGATGCAATCATATGTGTACAAGCAGAAGCTCATCCAACTTGTGGCAGTCACCTAATGTCATGTCAGTTTTAGGATTAAGCATGTAGAGGTGCAGTCTAGCCTGTCAATCTGCAGATAGCCAATGAGATTTCTGTGCGGGCCTGGTTTTCTCCTGAGAATTTGGGGAAATCTGACCATATTTTCCCTTTGGAGGTGAAAGACTCACTACTCAGTCCTTTGGAGCTGCTCCACTGACAAGATAGAAGGCTGATTCCCTGCGAGACATCGCTGAGAAGACACGTGAAACTACCCTAAGCCAGACAAGTGACATGGATGCAACCAGACCTCTGAAGCCGGGAGAGCCATGTAGAGACTCCTGCCTGTACTGAGATTCTTGAGAAACCACAGAGAGGGCCCGCCTTTGCTGAGATGCTTACAATGCCACTGGATCCAAAGACTTTCTACCCCCTGGCCTGTGATTGTCCTGCATTTGACGTCAGTGCTTGTGTTTCCTGAGTCTGAAGAGGGCTTTATAGATTGGTATTGGACATATGGGCGAATCTTAGACTTTTGACTTTGGACTGTACTGAGTTGGGATGCTTTCTTAATGTACAATTGCTCTTGTGTATAAAACTCTTTCTTATATACATATGCCTGTTTATGAATTTGTTTATCTAGTCTACCCAGACTAGCACACAACTCTATACTTAAAAAAACCAATTGCCGTTAGAGTTAATCCTGACTCTGGCAGGCAGGGGACTATCAGAAACGAATCTCTGGTCCTTTCTTCCAGGAATCTCTGATTTGGTTGGATCACCAACATTTTGGTTAAGAGTGAAGCATTTAAATAATTTGCTTCACCCCAGAAGCTCCTGATTATGATTATTAGTACATTTCATAAGATGAATTTGCTTTAATGTATTTAGCATATCTTAATAAAAATGGAAAACAAAACAAAAATTTTGTGTTTGCAATTCCAGTTGCTAGAAGCTATAATGAATATTTCTATTAGGTATTGATTTTGAGGCTGCCTGAAACATCATTCATTTTTATTTGGCAGGGTAGAAACCATTATATACCAACACACATTTATGATGTTAGAGAAACATACCTACCTGTTAAGTAGGACACAAATGACCTTGGTTACCATTTCCTGAGCCCTTACAGTGGGTTGTCACTATGATACAGCTGCCATTGTCAATGCACAAAAGATATTATTCCCATTTTGCAAATTAGGGCCTAGAGGCAAAAGGACCTAACCTATTTGCTAAAGACCACACAGTTAGAGAAAATGAAGATGTAAACTCGGCTTTATAAAACCCCAAACCTGTACTACTTCCTCTTATTGAAGGTCATAAACTGGAATCTTAGGCAAGTCTTGCCCTGGTGTGCCACCTCATAGACTTGGACTCACAAAGCTCTAGGGGATGCCCTATGCTGAAATCTTGTTGTTAAGACAATTTTATCGTCACTTTATCCACATAGAATACAATTCAACAGTTCAACTATATCAAGAAAACCTATACAATACTTACCATAATCAATTTTAGGACATTTTCTTTTTCCTTGTACTCATTGTTATTGAGAAAATATATACACCCCCAAAACAGTCACCAATTCAACCACTTCTACATATATAAATAATCCAGTGCCATTGCTTATACTCTTCGTGTTGTACAATTCTTATTGTATTCCTGACAAATTACCATTGGAATCTCTATGAGAACAATGTCATGTCTCTCACAGAGGAGTCCTGGTCACATAGTGCTGACCAATTGGTGGGTCAGCCGCCAGGTCCGCAGTTGAAAATCTCCTCAGGAGAAAGAAGAGGCTTTCTGCTCCCGGAAAGAGTTGCAGTCTCGAGACCCCACAGCGCTCTCTCTAGCCTTTCCCGTGGGGTCCTGGCGCATTGGAACTGACTTGGCAGCAGTGAGTTGGGGTTTGTTTTGCTCCTGCAGAGGCTCTGGGTAGTTTGAACTTTCCAGAGTTGGTCATTGCACCACCAGGGGTTCTTGCTAGATAATGACGTACAAGTATCTTCGTGGGTGTTTGTAGCATGTCTTTACTGGTATTTTACAAGGAATTTGGCTAAAGGTAACTTCTAAATATCTCGAAGACAGGGCTTCCTACTCCCATAGAGAGTTGCAATTTCAGAAACTCAAAGGAGCAGCCTGCCTTCTCCTGGAAGGGTTGCTATGAGCCAGTATGTAATGGCAGTGAGTTTGGGTTGTTTTTCAGGGTGGGGGGGGGTATTTTATTTTGGGAAATGCATGCATACAGATTAAGTGAAATAAATGATAGATAATACTAGTTAAGGTCAGCAGTCCTGGAGGTGTAATGTAAAGTCATGTGCTGGGCTGCTAACTACAAGGTGATCAATTCCAAACTAGGATAAAAAGAAGTGTTTGTGTTTCTACTCCCTTAAAGAGCTACAATCTCTTTCTGGCTCTCCCCCACCCCCCATATCTTACATCATCCAATGCATCTGTTCACCTGATATTCTGCTATTTGTTTCTTGCGAGAGGGGTTACATAATTGTGATTGCTATCAGTGCCTCCTTTCCCCCTCTTTCTGTACTCTCAGGGAATTATTGCTCCCATTACTATTTCTGAAGGGTTCATCTATCTTGGATTTCATGCATCGAACGATCTTAATTACACAAATGAACATATGCTGGTCTAGCATGATTAATGAGGGACAACTAAGGCCATAATACTAGGAGGAAGGCGTAGTGAAGAACTAGAGGGTAGTTATGTGCTTCATCAGCGCTATACTGCACCCTGGCTATACCATCCCTTCCACATGGCTCTTCTGTGAGGTACCGTACAATTATCTTACAGTCTCAACTTTGGGTCTCAGACTTTGCTTCTGCTCCTTCACTTAATTTAATTGCTTGATTTTGAACTTCTGATACCTATTTCCATTGATGTTGACTTTGATGCTAGAAGATTGTTTGTTTAAATTCAAGCCATTTGGACCAGATGCTCTATCTTTTAATAGCCAGACACCATCAATTTTCTTGACTACATTTGCTAATGGACTCATTTTATCTTCAGTGATCGTGTTGGGAAGGTATCATATATTGTCACATTATTAGAACAAACCTTTTTTGTACTGAGGTCAAAGTCCATTTGTTTCCTTGTTGCATGTGTGTGTGCATGTGTATGTGTGTGTGTGTAGTATCCTTTGAAAATGATGGTGCCAACAAGTGGACAATCATGCTTGATCTAAATGAACTATGGATTGTTATGATATCTATAAGTCTGTAAAATAAACTTGGGGGGGACAAAAAAAAAGAGTTAACAATCTCAGAAATCCACACCAAGAATACTACTTTGACCAAAAGATTGCTATGAGTCAGTATTGACTCAGTGGCAATGATTTTGATCTTTGTTTTGTGTGTAGCATATGCTTGGCTCTATTCTAAAAACATCCCTTCACTTAATAAACTCAGAACCGCAAAATCAAAATTCATAAAGCAGAAAGGGGCGGGAATGGTGGAGGTAGGAATGGGAATAGGAAACACAAGGAGGAAGCGGGAAGAATGCTTTTGCACTGTGGGACTGTAAATAATGTCATAAAACAAAATGTGTACAAATTGCTGAATGGGAAACTCATTTGTTCTGTATAGACATGTACATAGGTAAATATATTTATATATGATGATGGGGAAATAGATCTATGTGCATATACTTATAGGGTTAGTATTAAGGCAGCAGATGGACATTGTACCTCCATCAAGTACTTCCTTAATGTAAGAAAACTTTGTTCTATTAAACTGGCATTCCATGATACTCACCTTCCTGATATGATCACTGAAGGTAAATGTGTGCATAAGCAAAAATAGTGAAGAAAACCGATGATGGTGTCCAGCTATCAAAAGATATAGCATCTGGGGTCTTAAAGTCTTGAAGATAAATAAGTGGCTACCTAGCTCAGAAGCAACAAAACCCACAAGGAAGAAGCACACTAGCCTGTGTGACCACGAGGGGTTGAAGGGATCAGTTATCAGGCATCAAAGAACAACCATATCATTGTGTGCCTACCTTCCTAATATGATTGCTGATGACAAAGGTGTGCATAAGCAAATGTAGTGAAGAAAGCTGATGGTGCCTGACAATCAAAAGACATAGTGTCTGGGTTCATAAAGGTTCAAAGGTAAACAAGCAGTCATCCAGCTCAGAAACAACAAAGCCCACATTGAAAAAGCACACCAGTCTTTGTGTTCACGAGGTGTCAAAGGGATCAGGTGTCAGAAATCAAAGAACTAAAAATTATATCTTAAATGAAGGGGAGTACAGATTGGGGACCCAAAGCCCAACTGTAGGTAACATGACATCCCCTTACAGAAGGGTCACAGGGAGGAGACAAGCCAGTCAGAGTGCAGTATAACAATGATGAAATATACAACTTTCCTCTAGTTTTTCAATGCTCCCCTCCCCACCCCACCATCATGATGCCAATTTTACCTTACAAATTCAACTAGACTAGAGGTTGTACACTAGTACAGATAGGAACCGATACATAGGGAATTCAGGACAGATGATCCTTTAAGGACCAGTGGTGAGTATGGTGATACCAGGAGGGTGGATGGGAAGTGGAGTAAAAAGTGGGAACCGATTACAAGGTTCCACATTTAACCTCTTTCCTGGGGTCTGGATAACAGAAAAGTTGGTGAAGGGAGACATCAGGCAGTGTAAGATATGACAAAATAACAATAACCTATAAATTATCAAGGGTTAATGAGGAAGGGCAGAGCAGGGAGGGAGGGGGAAATGAGGAGCTAATATCAGGGGCTTAAGTAGAAAGCAAATGTTTTGAGAATGATGATGACAACAAATGAACAAATATGCTTGGCATACAATAGATGTATGTATGGATTGTGATGAGTTGTATGAACCACCAATAAAATGATTTTTAAAATGTTTTTTAAGATGAACAAAGCTAAAAAAGTCTGTAAAGTTAAAAAAAATTGCTCAAGATCAGATAACTAGTAAATTTCAACCTCTGATAGTCTGGCAGCAGTGCTCATGCTTTTCCAGTACATTATAAGGCCATTAATGATTCTTGAAGAATGTGACTGAAACGAAAAATGGACGGATCAATTTTTTTTAAATCTGAAAACAATTTACAAGAACAATAGACATGAGTAGAAGGAGTATTTGTCAGATTTGCATCCATTATTAAGATGAATTTGAGAATCTGTATTGGTTTATTGGATCTTTTGGATTGTTTATAAAGCTTATGAGCTTCTGAGATCAGCAATTGCATGGAATTAAGGTTTTTGCTTTGTTTTGTTTGGGGGCAAGAGGTCATGCAGTTGTTACCCATGCTTACATGAGTGGTTAAAAACTAAGTGTCATTCATTGTCTATTGTCATTCATCTGTCTATCGCCTTGTCCTTTGAGAAAACAGGTCCAAGCTATCTATTCCTCTCTCTTGACTTGCTTTAATGACCATTTCTGGATCTTCTGAAGCTGTCTTGGATTATTTCACTCAAGTTTGGTTATTTTTAAAGGTGTTTTCTTATGTGCAACAAAATCCTATTTATGTATTTAGGGTCAAGTATTATCTCTATGTAGATTCAACTTATGTAGATGCTTTCGTTCCCCAAAGATTTTTGGTGCAATTTAATATAATGCCAGCCAATTATATTCTCTTATCACACAGTGGCCACATGTTTATTTTTCTCTATCGCTCTCCCCAAAGATTTGAAACTTCACCTTGAAAGATTTATCGACTTACACATTCTTTTACTACAGCTAACTTGCAAAAATAGTACAGTGATCAACCTTATATTCTTCACACAGATTCATCTTTCTGGATACCCCCATCCCTCCAGCCAAACACACACAGAGGAGCAATCCCTAATGATATAATGGTTTATATATCAGGCTAGTAACTGCAAGCAGTTTGAAATCACCAACCTCTCCACAGGAGAAAACGGAGGCTTTCACCTCTTGTCAAGATTTATAATGTGAGAAAGTGACAGAACCTCTACTCTGTCCAAAAGGTCACTGTGAGTCAAAACAGACATGCTGGAAGTGAACTTTGGGTTTAAATCAATGTACATACAAAAGGATGTGTCCTTATGTCAATGAGGCTGTCTGCTCCCGTAAGGAGTTACCATTCCTGAAACCCACAGCAGCAGTTCTACCCTACAGTATAAGGTCACTATGAGTGATAATTGCGTCAATGTCAATGAATGAGGTGCATCAATATACTGCATATATATTGTAACCAACTGACTGTGGTGTTTTGAGACCATACTCTTTAGGGTACTAGAACGCCTCCTCTCTGTCCAGAGGAGCAGCTGGTGGTTTCAAACTGCTGACTTTGTGGTCAGCAGCCCAACACATTACCAGTATACCACCAGGGCTCCTTTGCATGAATATATGTGCATGTGACTGTATGTTATATGTATATTTAAATACTTGTGTGCACTGCAGGCATATTGCTTTTCTGAGCTGCTTGGGAATTAGTGGCAGACATTTTAACTGATACTTATGATTGTATCGCCTCTGATTTCTACAGCTGTTTGCTGCTGAGTTCTTTCTGGTGGACGGTGAGTCTGTAGGGCAGAGTATAACTGTTCTATGGGTTTTCTGAGGCTGACCTCTTTAAGGGAGCAGATCACTAGACCTTTTCTCAGATGGAACAACTGGTGGGTTTTCATCACCAGTCTTTTAGTTAATAGCCGAGTATTTAACCATTGTGCGACTTGGTATCCTTGAAATTATCCTAAGTAATCGCAGTACAATGACTACATTGGGAAATCTAACCTGAATTTCCAGTTATTATCTAATATACTGGCATTTTCAAATTTCTCCAATAGTATCTTTTGTAATTGCTCCCCCTCCACCAACCCAGGATTCAATTAAAGATCTCACATTGTATCTAGTCTCCTGTCTCTTGAGTTTCTTTTGAGCCAGAACCATTCCTCAGGTCCTGGATTTTATCATTTTCCTTTAGCTTTCAAGTTCCAAGCCTGGGTCTGGGAACAAGTATTCATCAGTACCTGCAAAATTTGAATGTTAAAGTGATTCTTAAGCAACCTGGAGAAGATGGAAGTACATTTATTTTTAAACTGCACTTTGCAACTGCAATGACTCAATGTCATTCATCCAGCAAATGTGATAGCTAGAGATGGATGCAGAAAAGTCCCATTTCAGCCTTCACAACACCCCATTTCTAATTTGGGGCCTGTGGACAATCTCTTCTTTATGATGTGTGATTTTGGGACTCTGCAATCCCCCTTTGTGCCATCCTGGATTTTAGGGAAAAGGCTGATTTCCAACCAGCACCGTTATTGCTAAAGTTTGCCGAACTGTTGTTAATCAGGGACTCTGCAAATGACATGCTGCGGAGGAACACAAATTAAAGTGCAAAGTGTGACCAATAGCAAAATGTTATTCTTCACAAGTTACTGTTCTGAGTATTTCTATCACCATGCAACTCAGAGCTTTGTGCAAAGGTAGGAAATTAGCAATCATTCAATGACTGAGAGGTCGGTTGTATGAGAAGTTGCCATAACGACAAGAGGAGTTGTACATGGGGCTCAATTTCAGTCACATTGTACTGGCTCTTGACATCGTGTTTCAAATTATGAGTCATTATTTTATGGGTTTTAAAGATGAGTTGTAAATAGAAATGGTATGGACAAAGTCCACTTTTGAATACAAGTCTGCTGGTAGGAGAGTTTCCAGTTTATGACTCTCATTTCTCCAGCAAAAGTAATTTTCAATCAAGGGGAGCATAAATGCTGTTTCTGGAAATCTACTTTCACTGCTCAGAGAATTTGATAAACTATCAGATTACACATTGCCATTAAGTAAATCAATATCGAGACTACCATCCATTAACAAATTACTCAGAAATCTGAGTGTATCTTCTCCAACATTGAAAGCAATGTAAGTCATGAACATTTTTTAACATGTATTCTTTTATTGGCTAGCATAGAAAAACATCTTTATGGTAAGTCTCTCTCTCTCTCTCTCTCTCTCTCTCATCTCTCTCACACACACTCACACACACAGTTGTTTTATTTATTGTGGAAAATATAACACAGAACCAAGAGTCCAACATTGGAATGTCAAATGCATCCTTTGGACACACAAAGCTTTGAGACCTTATAGTATTGTTCATAGAATTTACTATTTTACAATGATGCTGAATAAGAGTATTTGGTAATATGTTTGAATGCTCATACTATAGTGATTTAAAAGAACCAAAGAGATTATTTTAGTACACATTCTATAATAGAATGTAAATAAGAGAGTATTGCTCCAGAACCAGAGAAATCTTTATTAAACAGAAATATCAAAATGTGAATTTGTTGTTTCTTGACAGAGCTTCCATGTGTGTCTGTTCATTTTGAAAGTGGTTTTTTTAGCTCTCTAAGTATTCCTCAAATAATGCCGGACTCTGACCTACACCTCCCAAAAGGCAGTTTTGGTATCCTGTTCCTTTTAAGTGTTCTTTGAATTTGAGGGATGAAAGGAAGCCTGACTGGGTAAGACCAGGGCTGTAGGGTGGGTAAGGTTAGGTATCCCAATGAACTTGTCACAGCGCAGCTCTTGCCATCTGCCCAAAAGGAGAAATTGCCTTGACATGATGGAAACACTTCTTCAGGGCCACTTTCCTGTCTTTTTCTCACCAATTTAATTTTTTTTCAAATTCCTTCAGTCGAAGCCCTTGCAATTATCCTAGATCCATTAAAAATCTATCAATACTGCCCCCTTTCCCACCCTCTCTGCACAAAACAGCCATATCTTCTGAACAGATTCCTCTGCCTTAAATTTAATGGACTACGCAGATTGCACCCAGAACGCAATGTTTTGATTGGACAGATTTTGGTAGTGCACTAATGCAAGTGCATCGGTGTTATTGACAGAATCTGTCTGTAACCAACCACTGAATCACTAAATGCAGAGACATGGTTAAAATAAACCCAGCATTCATGAACTAGAAACCTCAGTAGCAATATTTTTTACTTGCCCTTCATATGCAAATATGTCTATTTTAGAAAAAATAAAGTATAGCTTACTAACAGTGATCATCCCTTGGATTTTAAAAAAATGAATGGATGGTAGGGGACTTTTCCTTTCTTCTTGATTTTATTGAAAAATATGATAAAAATAATAACTAATATCAGTATTGACTGCTTTGGGTTATACTGTATGACATCTTTTCATGCATTTCTTCTCTCACTCTCTCACTCTCGTAAACCTACGAGGTAGGACTATGTATTATCTTCATTTACAGATGAGTAACTGAAACCTTTGAAAGACTAAATAGCACACTTGCTAAGTGTTGCAGTTGGGACCCAATAGCATGCTGGGATTCAGGGCAGATTCTGATTCTGTAGAGGTAGGTGGAACCTGGGAGTATGCCTTTCTAAGACTACCTGGGGAGGTGTTCAGATTCATGGTCCAGGTCCACACAAAGCAGACCATGGGACTGATTGATGAAAACAATGGTTCTTGTGTTTGAGTATTTTATGAAGCCTTTTTAGAGGGAAAAATGGTTGAACCTCCCTCAGCAGTGGTCCTTCATCTGGGATCCTATTCAAACACACACTAATGATAAATTAGAGTTTGATGATGCTAATCAGTCTATGATTTAAAGAGTACAAGCTAGAGATATGTTTGGGTTTGATGATAAAAGTGCTTTTGTAGATTGTAATTTAAATAGCAGTGCAAAACACTTTTCCAACTCATAAGGTAAAGATTGGGAACTAACTTCTGAAGTAGAGCGTGTCTATTGCACCCCATTTGAGAAATGGTTATATTATAGGTTACTTACATAGTGGTTTGTAAATCAGTCACATTGAGTAATCCTATTTATGCAGTCTCTGTTCTCCCAGTTTTGCTGGTTGCTATTACATTGGCAATGGAAAGGGTATTATTTAGAAAACCTCCTGTAGATCATGATGTTTTTCAAGCAGTTATATTGGATTACTTGCCAAACAAATTTATATAATCTTCATGTTACATGCTTATATTCTTCAGTATAGAGATACCATTACAGGGAGGACTAGAAGATACTATTTTCCACTTTAGATATTCCATTGATAATGTGTTATACACATAAAATTCTGGGGAAAAAATTCCAAAAAACCCCATGGAAGAAGCACACCAGTCTGTGGGACAATAAGGTGTCAAAGGGATCAGGAATCAGGCATCAAAGAACATAGAATCATATCATTGTGTGCCCACCTTCGCATTAGGATCACTGAAGACAAGTGCATGCATCCCCGAATGTGGTGAAGAAAGCTAATGGTGCCTGACTAAAAAAAGATACAGCATCTGGGGTCTTTAAGGCTTGAAAGTAGACAAGCAAGTCATCTAGCTCAGAAGCAACAAAACCCACATGGAAGAAGCACACCAGCCTGTGTGACCACGAGGTGTTGAAGGTATCAGGCATCAAAGAACTAAAAATTATATTATTGTACAGGTTGGGGATCCAAAGTCCATCTGTAGGAAACAGACTTCCCCTTAAAGAGGAGTTGCAGGGAAGAGATGAATCAGTTAGGGTTCAGTGTAGCAATGATGAAACATACAACTTTCCTCTAGTTCGTCAATGCTTCCTCTCCCTCACTATCATGATCTCAGTTCTACCTTACAAAAACAGCTAGACCAGAGGATGTTCATGGGTACAGATAGGGTGGGAACCAGAAACATAGAGAATCAGGAAAGATGATCCCTTCAGGACCAGTTGTTTAGATAGAAAAGATGAAGCAGTCCATGGCCATTGAGTTTACAGTCTCAGGAATTCTGTGGAGCTGTCTGATGCTATCCCAATGGATTACTAAGAGCCCAAACTGACTCCATGACAGTGGGTTACTGATGCTTAAGATAGAGACCATGTTGTTGTTGTTATGTGCTATCAAGTCTGTTCTGAGTCATAGAAACCCTCTGCACAGTAGAAGAAAGTACTGCCAGGCCTTGCACTGTCCTCACAATTGCTATGTCAGAGCGCTTTGTTGCAGTCACTGCTTCCGTCCATCCAATTGAGGTTCTTCCTCCTCCCATCTACTTCACCAAGCTTGATGACCTTTTCCAGGGACGGGTCTCTTCTGATAACACACACTTTCAATTTTGTTTATCAGCATCATAATTCAAATGCATCAATCCTGCTTTAGTCTTTCCCAAGAGGTGATCGAATACTATGAATTGGGTCAGGGACACGTTGGTCCTCAAAGTGACATGCTTGCTCATCAGCACATTAAAAACTGTCTTATAGAGCCGATCTGTCCAGTGCAATGTGCCGTTTCATTTCTTGACCACTGCCTCTATGACCGTTGATGGTAGATCCAAGCAAGATGAAATCCTTGATAAGACTTGATAAGACTTGATAACGTCAATCTTTGCACAATCATGCAATACATGATGTCATGTATTGGTCCAGTGGCGAGGATTTTTGTTTTCTTTACATTGAGTTGAAATCCGTACTGAAAGCTGCAGTCCTTCATCTCCATCAGCAAGTGCTTCAAGTCCTGACTTTTAGCAAACAGGGTCATGTCATTTGCATATCACAGGTTGTTAATAAGCTTTCCTCCAATCCTGATGATTCCTTTTTCTTCATTGAGCCTGGCTTCTCAGATGACCTCCTTGGCACAGAGAGTGACTGAGTCTGGGGAGAGGGTACAGCACTCGTGCGAACCCACCCCTCCTGATGGTAAGCCACTCTCCAAGTGTGGGGAGCGGCTGTCTTGTGGGTCAACTGGTTTTTATGCAAACTTACTTAATTTATAGTTTAACGAAATCCATTCCAGGAAGAAGACTTATTCAAGGGAAAAAGGCCAAGGGGCAGGCAGTGAGTTGTCAGTGCTTCCCGGTATCCCCACTTTTGATGTTGTTATTATTGTTGTGCCAAACCTATAGGTGGTAAAAAGACATTTTCCATTTCAACCATCTTCACAAATACAGTTCAGTGATGCTAATTAAAAGCATAAGGTTTGGAATCAGGCTGCTCGTGTTGTATTTCTACCTTCATCATCTGCGTGTTCTGCAACTTTTATGCAACTTTTATGGTTTCCTCATCTGTAAAATGGAGAAAATATTGATTCTCTCATCTGCAAATGATAGCCTAACAGCTTTTTGGTTTCTTCTTGAGGATCCAGATGAAGAGGTCCATACATTCCCTGGCTGACAGTCAGAACTCAGCAATGTAATCTCCATTTCTGCTTATTATTCTCATTGCTATTGTCAGTGTTGATAGTTGCTCTAACAAATTAGAGATTGATCACCATGTAGTGAGATGGCTACAAAAATGAATCACAAACCCCAGCACTATGGTGAACTTGTACATCTTTGTGGTTGTTGTTGTTGGGTGCCACCCAGTTGGTTCTGATGCACAGCAGAACGAAACCCTGCCTGGTCTGGTGCCATCCTCACAATTGTTTCTAAACTTGAATCTCCCGTTGCAGTCACTAGGTCAACCCATCCCTTTGAGGGTCTCCCTCTTTCCCCCTTTTATCTTTGGAAGCTGGTATTTAATTTGAGTAGTCAGAACAGGACCAGGAACTGAAAAAACTCTTGCATGTGCCTGGCATGATATCCTGTTGGGAGGCTCCAAATTGGAAAAAACTGTGTTATGGATGAAGCCAGGAATCACTTGTCATTCCTGTCCCAGATTGAGAAACCTAGTCACATGACCTCATTCCATTCTACATAGAGGAGTTTCTTGCAAGATAATAATATTAATAATACTACTTACTAATTCACCTGGCAGCACCAGATGGTAAAAGCATCTCCATCTGAATACTTCTAACTAAAAACAATTCAAGTTTATTGTTTGCAATTTGGCAACCAAACTGCCATCGAGACTATAGATCTCTGTCGACATGCTCAGAAGGTGGAAGAATGATTGAATTCCTTAATTTTCTGAACTCTTTCCTGAGCCATTATTGGGACACTTTGATTCCCCTCTCCACCTCCATCAAGGTATTGTGCAGTCTCTGGGGCCTCATTCAGCTCCCCGGGAAGCATGGAAGTACGACACAAACTCCCTTCGTAACAAGCTGCATGTCTTTCTGTGGTGGTCTCTGAGATTGGGGTACAGAAGTCAGTGCTGACGCACTGGGCAACATCCAGCTTGCTGAGAACACTCCAGGTTCATTCCCTCTCAGATCTCCGTCGCCTCCGGGTGCTGCTCAGAGTGTGGCTCTTTTGTCCAGCATCTTCCAAATTTCAACAATAAAGCTCCTCCTCTGACCTTTCCCACCATCTCTAGAAAACCCATGTAACTTATTGCAGTGTCTTCGCGTTTTCACAGAGGATAGGATTTGCTGTTGACTTTGGACCTCCCCTGAGGCAAGGGAGGTCAAAGCCTGGCTCCCTGCTTGAGATAAGCATCTTAGAAAATGTAAGCGGAACTGAAGGAAGGGAATACTGCCCCCACCTCGCCTACACTACCACATGATTTCTCATGTCATTGGGCAGCTTCATTCACTTGCCTGATTTATGAAAACTCTCTGAGTGGCTGCCAATGCTCTGGCCCCAGGGCCCCAGGGCAAACTGGATGAGGTCCCTGCAGGCCTGGGATTTCTAACAGTGTGGAAGCAGGGTTCCCTGGGCCATGTCCAGATTCCACAGGTGCTGGCAAGCAGGGGCAGCAGCTATGTCCAACTTTGCCGTATTATGACTTAAGCTGATGGAACTCATCGTTCCTTTTATTTCCTTTGGGTGCCACTTGTGGTGCAAAGCTCATGACAACAACCATTTGGAAAGACACAACAAGTTGTCACCAGAGCTTTTATGAGCTGCAAGTTCCGGGCACATGTATGCTGCTTTTGAAAGGGGCCCCTGACTGATTTCCATTGCTTCTTGGCAGGTGTCCTGCTTTCTGTAGGGATTGAAAAACTAGTGAGGGCCTTCTTCACCAACATTTTCTTTCTCACCTCCAGAAGGCCTGAAACATTTGTTATTAGTGCTGAATTAATTTTGAATACATTTTCCCCCCATAGGAAAGTTTTGCTTCTTAAACAAGAGCAGGAGATGCATGAGGACGCAGACTGCTTGGTATCTTTTCCACAAACACTTAAGGAATAAAACTATTTGCATTTCTATGCAACGTAGACACCCAGTGATAGTAATGTCATACACGTCTATGTATATATCCAATGTTTTATGTGCTATATTGGATCACTTGATCAATGATGTCTCTTTGGACTGTTTATACCTAAATTGTCATGCTGAAACTGAATGGGCATTTCATTTTCCCTTTCAGTAACCACTCAAGGATATATATATGTAAGGAACTGACTTAATATAATTGGCATGAAGTAGATAATGTCTTCCGTGGAGAAGCAGAAACCAGACCAACAGCTTCAGTTTGTCATTTCCTGCTTTTTGTAGTCCCAAATGCACAGCACTGATATGTAACATGCATGCTTGAAAATTAATGAAGGAAAACAGAGCCAGGATAGTTGAGGATGTAAAGGAATGGACATTGGTATTCTATGAACCTGACTCTGCTTCTTCTTCATTTGGGGGGTATTAGGGTGTGCACAACATCTATCTGTTCATCAAGTTCCTCATCTGTGAAATAAGGATGGAGGTCTATCTACTTCAGAGGGTCTACAATCAGAAAAGCTGAGCAGCAATCTGAGTTATTGCTGCTTCATATTAGTTATTCAATCTGCATGCTGAGCCAGCAATCTGAGAAGATGAATTATATGAAGAAGAAAGATGCATCAAGATTAGAGGAAGGGTTATTAAAAGACTGTGACATTCTGAGGACACAACCTTGTTTGCTAAGGAAAGAATACTTGAAGCACTAATGATAGAGACCAAAGACGACAGCCTTCAGTATAGATTACACCTCAGTATCAAGAAAACAAAAATGCTCACAAGTAGACCAATAAGCAACCTTGTGATAAACAGAACATACTGAGATGATCCAGAATTTTATTCTACTGGGATCCACAATAAATATGCATGGAAGAAGCGATCAGGAAAGTAAATGAGTATTGCATTGGGAAAATCTGCTGCAAAAAGCCACCTCAAAGTTTCAAAATACAAAGATGTCACTTGGAGGCATAAGGTGCACCTGATCCAAGCCATGGAATAATGTGTGAACGGTGGACAGTGAACAGTAACACTGTAGACCAGTTGCTTTTCAATTATGGTGTTGGGAAAGAATATTCAATATCCTATGATCTGCTAGAAGAATGGACAAATCTGCCTTGGGAGAAGGATAGCTAACATGCTCCTGAGAAAGTAGGATGGGGGGACTTCATCTCTTTGACTTGGGGAAGGGGGATCGGTCCTTGGAGAAAGATTTCTCATGCTTGGCATAGGAGATGGTCAATGAAAAGGAGAAAATTTAAAGAGCTGGATTGACCCAGAGAGGACAAGAATGAGTTCACTCATACTCAGAGGATTAGTATGAATGTGAAAAAAGGTCAATCATGGAAACTGCCTCCTGTGTCAGTCATGTGCTTATGTTAATTTCATGATTGAGATGTAGGGGTGGAGTCTACCCTTTTAATCTGGAGATAGTCATTGAGTAGCCAATGATGCCTCTGTGTGGGCATGGCTTTCTCCTGAGACTTCTGGGAAATCTTACGATATTTCCCTCGTGGAGATGAGCAGCTATCTCCCTAGTTGTTGGGAGTCAGTCTTAGAGACAACGAACTATGGACAAGACAAGATGTCAGCATCCAAGGAGCTGAAGGAGCTGGAGGAGAAGCCACTTGGTCTTACCCTGGTGGAAATAGACCTCTGAAGCCGGAGAAGCCACGTGGAGACCCCTGCCAGCGCTGAGTTGCTTCTGCCACCACGGGTTGCTGTTAATGGATCCTGAGCCCTGGAAATGAGAATCCATGAGGGGACCCCTTCCAGCACCAAGACTCTCCACTCACTTGCCTGTGACTCCATGAGTTGGAAGGAGACATTATAGACTGATATTGGACATATGGGCTAATATTGGACTTATGACTTTGAACTGGACTGAGTTGAGATGCTTTCTCAATGTTCCATTCCTTTTGCATATAAACAATTTCCTAATATCCATATGTGTGTCTATGAATTTGTTTCTCTAGTCTACCCAGACTAACACACTGCCTTATATGAGATCAGAATTAGCTATTATCATCCCAGGATATCTTTCTCCTGCCTCCTCGACACTTCCCAATGTTTCCAGAGCAAAGCTACGAGACATCAACATTAGGCTGGACCTGGTTCTTGGAGGGACTGGTGACCAAAGATTAGGGCATAAGGAGGCTTTAAAGTCAAGCAATGCTTAAAATAATAATAATAATAATAATAATAATAATAATAATAATAATAAACACCAGTCAAAACAAAAAGAAACCCCTGGACTCATGAGCATAAAGCATTCCTGTGTGCAGCAAAGTGTTAAACACGCAGAAGCTCAATTAGTGGCTTGAGTCTACGCTGGAAGATCTTGAAAGCAAGGTCTGGTAATATACTTCTGAAAAATCATCCACAGAAACCCTGTGCTAGAGCACAATTCCAACCTGGCACCTATGTGGTCACCGCGAGTGCAAAGGACCCTGTGTCAACCAGTTGGCTCTTGTTAGGTGGCATCAAGTCACTTCTGCTCCATAGCTACCCACCCAGTGCACAACAGAATGAAACTTGACCCAGTCCTGTGCCATTTTCATGACTGCTCCTATGCTTAAGCCCATTGATGTAACCACCATTTCAATCCAGCTCATTGAGGGCATTTTTCCTTCACTGACCCTCTACTTTACCAAGTATGATGTTCCTTTCCAGGGATTGGTTTCTCCTGACGACATGTCCTATGTATGTGAATGTTTCCTCCTTGCCTTGAAGGAGCACTCTGGCTGGACTTTTTGCAAGGCTTGTTGGTCCTTTCAGCAGTTTATAGTACTTTCAATATTCTTCTCCAGCACCACGATTCAAATGCATTGATTCTTCTTTGGTCTCTCTTAGTCACTGTCCCACTTTCAAATACATATGAGGCAGTTGAAAATACCATGGCACGTGTCAGGCATACCTTAGTCCTCAGTGTAATACCCTTGCTTTTCAGGACTCTAAAAAAGTCTTGTGCTACAAGTTTAAATAACGCAAGTCATCTTATGATCTCTTTTTTGCTGCTTCCGTGGGCATTGATTATGAATCCAAGCAAAATCCTTGACAATGACAACCTTTTCTCCATTTATTATGATGCTACCTATTATAACTGGTTGACTAATATGTGTAAAATAAATTTTTTGTTGCCTTCCTTCTTTTGCCACAATCTTGCTTTCCATGTTCTGTGTGATGCTCATTCACTCAAGGTGGCATTTTCCTAAAGAATGAAGATGTTATGAAAGTATTCTGGCTGAGCCCCGGTGGCGTAGTGGTTGTGCACGGGACTGCGGCCCACTGGGACAGAGGTTCAATTCCCGCTCACAGGAGCAAAGGCTGGGCCTTCTATTCCCACCACCAGGGCAGTGATGCCTAAAAAAAAAATTATTCTGAAAAGAATTTTAGCAATAAGGGTTGGAACAAAAAATTTTCCAGATAATTAGATAAACCAGAATATGTCATTCTTGGGACAATCTGCTTAATCCCTCCCTTAATATATTTTGAAAAATATTCTTAAGAGCCTTATAGAATGCTTAAAGAAAACTCTACCTTTGAAAGCACAAGATTTAAGTAAATACCAAAAGTCTTTCATATGACTATATCTATACAATCTCCTGGAGACCTGGCCAGTTTTTTTTTCCATTTGAGGAATATATCCAATGGTATGAATTTCTCAATTACTTTTTAAGAATAATTTTCCAACTGGATATCTCCCCAACTGATCTTAACTCCACCAGAACGGCTTGTATTTCCAAGTATACATTGTTAGTTATGGTCTTCAGAGGCAACATTTGTGCTTCAGTAAGCTTGTTGAACTTTTACTCCTTTAAAAATCACAACATCCACTTACTTGAGTTTTTACAAGTGGGGATCGCACACTGACTAACTTACTTCTAGCACTTTAAAAATTATGTATTTTTTACATCTCACTTAATTAAAATAGGATTCATTTTTGCAATAAGTTAATGTAGCTTAATAGGGTATGATATTTGCCGAGAAAAAAAACCAACAAAAGATCTTGCTCATCTTTTAATTTCTTCTTAGGTCGTGCATGTAGCTTCAATAAGCTGCTTTGAAATTTACTTGGAGAAAAAGCACCCTAGTTACAATCTGCTTTAATTTGGGGGGAGATTACCAGTGCAATTCAAGGGGCTTTCATGACTGCTCATCTTTATTATTGAGATTCACTTGTCTGTCCTGCCCTGGCTGTCCTAGAAACAGGTATTTAAGATGCACATAGGATGAAACTACTGCTTATTTCACATGTGGCTGGATGTAGAGTGGAAAGAGATGCTGGTCAGGGTGTGTTATAGCCATGGAGACAGCAGTGTGAATAGTAAGTGCAGGAGAGAGGAGGTGTATGTTCCAGGCTGAACAGACACAGCTCAGTGAGGTGCTGCTCAGGTGAATGCAAGATCCTCATCCATCAAGCAAGACCTTGACTCTGAGAGAGGAAGGCTGTCTTTGACCTTCCCGACTTGTACTCTGGTAGAGGAAGGCTGTCTTTGACCTTCTCGACTTGTACTCTGATAGAGGAAGGCTGTCTTTGACCTTCTCGACTTGTACTCTGGTAGAGGAAGGCTGTCTTTGACCTTCCCGACTTGTACTCTGGTAGAGGAAGGTTGTCTTTGACCTTCCCGACTTGTCCTTGTTTCCGAGTGTTGCTGTGACAGAAATACCACAGATGGGTGGGTTTAGTAACCAAAGTTGACAGTTCCACCATCTAGCAGGGTGTGGTGGTGGTGGGCACATGCCGTTGCATGGAGTGCATCTGACAGTGACTCCCTGTGCAACAGAATGAAAGACTGCCTATTTCTGCTCCATTCTCACCAGTGTCCTTACGTCTGAGCCTATTGTTGTCGGCACTGGCTCCTTCCAACCTGTGTAGGATCTTCCTCTTTTGCCCTGCTCTGCCACTTCACCGAGGCCTCTCCTGATAACATGCCCAAGGTACGTAAGAAGGAATCTCACCATTCTCACTTCTAAGGAGCACTCCAGCTGTTCTTGGACTGGCAGTCCAGGATGCTTTCCATATTCTTTGCTAGCAGCATGGATGCCATTTTGGCCTTGCTAATGGTCTCCCTCATCCAGGTGATGTGCCTTTGTCCTTTTTCCCGTTTAAACCTTTTATAATACTTGAGATCTGGGGTCCCCTTTTTAACCCTGCAACAACCACTAGAATTCATCATTCATGGTGCCATCACAGTTCCTCAGCAAGATTTACAAGTTAGTCCTTAACACAGCCCTTCTGAATTATTTAATTTAGGGTAGCATGTTTTTATGGAAGCCTCAGAGCTAAAAATGAAACAGACTACAGTTCCCAAGAATCTTCATTTCAGACAGTTCTCAAGAATCTTCGTTCTTGAATTCCCCCTTGGCAGTGTGTGCTGATTTCCATAAGCACTTGGCTCTATGAAGGGGCGAGGTAAAACTGGCAAGGACAGGAGAGAGATGAACATCTTGCGCTGCTGCGAAGGATTATGGAGAGAGAAATCGTCTATTTAGGTTTTCTAAGTTGTGAACCGTTGGGTATAAACAAGAAAAGAATTGGCTCTTTCAGCAGACACTAGGCATGCCATACGTGCTCTTGACAGACTGTGCTTGGCTTTCCTCAAAAAGGAGGTTAAATTGGAGAAGCAAATGAACTAAAACACACACACACACACACAAACACACACCCCTTTTCTTTGCTTCACAATGCTCAGTGTTTTTTCCTCTCTTAAAACGGGATGTAAAAATGATTTTTGGCTAAAGGACAAAAGATATGTTTGGGACCGGGACTGAAACCATCTTAACCTCTGCTTTGTAAGAATGCTAGTCATGATTTCCACATTTATGAGTAGTCTGTTGTCAAGGAAAAGGGTTAGGATGTTGGGAATGGGGCTGAACAGAATCCCTAGCAAGATGTAATATTTTCTTTATTTCCTGTGCTTTGGTATTCTCTCCCTCCCACCACGTCTCCTGGCAAATTATGCAATTTCTTAAGTTCCTAGCTGTTACTTTCAGATTCAAGAGGTTCTGATATATTGTCTAAGACTTGTACCATCCCCAAAGTAAGCAGTCATTATTTCTATTAATACCTTTATTATTCATCAGCTACTGTGCTTATTGTTTGAGGGTTCCCCCTGAATGGTTTGAATTTGTGGGGTTTCATGAGTGCGGTGAAGGTGCTGCATAAATTCATAGGTTCCTTAGTGGGAGCATAGGTTACTTATTGGGCTTCTAACCACAATGTCAGCAGTTTGAAACTTCCAGCTGTTCTGCAGGTGAAAATTGAGGCTTTCTACTCCCATAAAGAATTGTAGTTTGAGAAACCTAAAGGGGCTATTTTAATCAGTTTTACAAGATGCTGTGAGCTGGAATTGACTCTACAGCAGTGAGTTTTGTTTTGGGTTTGGTGTTAACTCCTCTGGGCAGGGTGGGGAGTGGAAAGGGCGAGAAAAACTTCAGGTATGGAGAGAGGCTTGGGGCGATAGGTGATTACGTTTCAGAAGAGTTTCTGGACTAAGAAAGGTTTGCTGCTGCACCACTGAAAACCTACTTATCTATGTACCACGGACGATCTATGTATCACAGCCGAATACTGTCAGGCACAGTGTTGGATGATGAGCTGTGAGGTTGGTGGACATTCAAAATAAGAAAAAGCCTCGCCAGTGGACACCAGCATGTGGACACTCCTGAAGGTGACACAGGACAGGGTAACGCTTTATTCCTTTTTGTCTGGGATTTCTATGCATCAGAGATGACGTGATGACAATTTAATAAAAACTATCCCAGGGTTGGTCAGAGTTGGGACCAGGGTAAAGTGAGTGAGATTCAAAAATCTCAGTAATGGGAAAATAGTATTTTAATTGCACCCCTGGTTTAGGGGTCTGGCTGTTAACCAAAAGGTAAGAGGATTGAAACCACCAACTGCTCTGCAGAAGAAAAGACCTGGTCTTTGGGGCCATAAAGATGACACCTCAGGGAATCTGTATCACAGAGGGTCACTATGAGTTGGAGTTGATGACCCTTGCAAGGGCATTTTGATGTAGTATTTTAGAAACTCATCATGAATGCAAAAAAAAAATTCATGCTGTCAATGGGTTCAGACATAGGACCAGTTGTGAAGATGACACATGACTCCGCAGTGTTTGTTCAGTTGTGAGTGGGATTGCTATGGGTTGAGACTGAATTCAGGGCACCTCACAGCAAACTAATATTGAATACTTGAAGGGGGTCCAATCTGAGCCTGCACTTGTACAATCTGGCCTCGCCTGCTGGACTTGGTTCCAAGAAAACTTCATTTACAAATATTGTAGAGTAGCCATTTTATTTTTTAAGGTATGGAATGATAGCATTATCTACCTTGATTACTAGTTTTGGGTGCCTCCCTTAACGTCACCACTGAGGTGAGTACCTAACCCTTGCACTTGTCTAATCTTCCTCTTCCTGCTTTGGAGTCGTGGCATCTGGGGTCCCAGAGAACTCCAGATTGCACGCTAGTAACCACCTCTGCAGACCTCTCCCCAAGAACTGCTCTCTTCGGTGGTTGTGTCAAGAAAGGCGAGGAGTGATGCATGGTTCCCCACCCCCGCTCACCTGCCCAAGATTTCACACACTTGACTAAACTTGCAGTTAGCAGGTGTCTGTCTTTGCCAGAAAAGCAGAGTGCAGCCAATGTGATGAACAAGTTCTCCCCTCTGGCTACGTGTCAGCAAATGGAGAAGTTGCCTATGATGTGGAGGCCTATTGACAAGTTGCAGCTGTGTGCGTTTATTTTGCAACTGTCATATAAAATTACAAATATAAAACCCGGGAGTGTGTGGTGTGTGTGTGCTGCAAAAATAAAAAGGCAAGTTGGACATTTTGTAATTTTTCAATATCTAATAAGTGCACATGAATGTACCTGATTCTCCATTAGCTAAATGGGATTGCCAAAAGGAACTAATGAATATTGCATGGCTGAGTTTTGTCACTTTTTCAAGGAGGGGCTGGACATGAAATCATTTCTTTTAATACACAAAGACAAGATTCGGGAATTTCATGAAAGGCGCCAGATTGGAATGCTTGCAGCCTTACCTCCTCTCCACATGGATTTGCAGACGGCTCTCAATATGGGTTTTATTGATTGATTGACAGCCAAAGTGCATAGCAGTTAGTCACAAAGCTTTGGAACACAAAGCAGATAAATTGTACAGGTTGGCACAAAATATCTTAAAACACACCTAGTTCTTCACAAGTGGTGAGAGTCTGAGCCAGGTGTTTTTCTTTCTTTTTTTCCCTTTCTTCCCAACACCCTCCCTGCTGAAAAAGACTCAGAGGTGTTGCCTGAAATTTCAACAGACTTGGAGAGAAGACTTCCTCTGGAGTTTCTGGTTTGGCTGTTTTCATGGCAAGAGTTCACCACTGGTGATCAGCATGGTTTCTTTCTTCATGACTGACCAGTTCATGTATTTGTTTTCCGGAAGATGGCTATGGAAACATGTTCCTCTTAAAATGCAGGCAATGATATTTTGAGGCTGGTGGTTTGCGTAGGCATTCATTTACCTTTTAACTTAAAAAAGTTAATTCAGCAGAGTTGATTGAATTAAAGCGCAGTAAATATCTCTGAAAATGATCCCGTAAGCTCATAAAACAACTCCTTAGGGCATGTCTCTACTATCTATCCCCAGGTGGGCAGATGGCCATCGGATAACCGCAAGTTGTGTTTTGTACCCAGCTTTTAGAAGTATAAGAGCCTACCATGACTACAAGTTTCTAAAAGTAATTTCAAATGTGGATGTTAAAGGCACAGAGCATAAGTGGATCATAACGTGTCTTAGAATCATGAATTTATACTGATGTGGTCTGATAGACAACGGCCTAGTCCTATTAGCAATTCTTATCTGCTTTTTAAAAAAAGAGAAGGGGAGAACATGTTTCTTGGAAATCACAATTTTAATTTTTGTGCTTTGTAAATTATTAACAATTCTATTAGGAAAAATAATGAGGAGTTGCAGATTAAATGGCAAAGGCACAGCTATTTAAAAATACTGCTTGATAAATGTGACCCTGGGCCTATAACGCATGTGGAATCGAAGAATTCTGCATGGTCCCTCAATTTATCTCGCTTTTAGTGCAACATTCAGAGAGGTCTGGCTTTAAGCTCAATACAGGGATTGTAAAGTCTCTTCCATAACCCAAAACTGAAGTGATGGCCATCAAGTTGATTCTGATTCATAACAAACATATAGGAGAGAGCATAGAGTCTCTTTGGGGTATCTGAAGTTACAAATCTTCACAGGAGCAGACAGCTCCATCTTTCTTTGCTGAAGCAACTGGCGTGCCAAGCTTGAGGTTAGGACCTCAACCACTAGGTCGCAGAGCCAACAGAACTACCTTTAAGACCACCTTGGATCCTAGACTTGACGCCCTCGCTGCCGTGGAGGAAATGCTGACGCATAGCAAGCCCCATGTGGTTTCCAAGACTGTAACTGTTTAAATGCCCCGTCTTTTCCTCAAGGAGCTTCTGGTGAATGGAATTGCTGGCCACAAGGATCACAGCAACACGTAGAACACTCCACCACCAAGGCTGCATTGAGAACATTGAGAACTTAAAAGTCTCAGCATCAATTTCATTAAGTTTTAGAATCACTGGCTGAGATGCAACTAAGGCCAACATGTTGTACTATGACCTTGAAATCAAAGAGAATATAAGAATTGGTCACTGCCAATAGAGAGTTCACTGTGTGGCTTAGGAAACAAAAACTCGAGGGGGTTGCCCCCCCCCCCACCATTGGAATATTTTTTCAAAGCAACCCTTATCACTTTCAAAGTACTCTCCACTACACTTAATACGTTTGAAACATTTTCAACCTTGTCTGTTTGCATGACTGGCAGCATCTCCTTCAGTTTTTTCTTCACCTCTTCTGCATCGTCAAATCACTGACCTTTCATGTCCCTCTGCATTCCTGGAAACAAAAAGAAGGTGCACAGAGCCAGTGAAGTCAGGTGAGTAAGGTACATGGAACAAGGAGCAAGAGAGGTTTGCTGGTTTTTGCCAAAAACTGGTACACTGAGAAGGCTGCCTGAGTAGGTGCATTGTCGTGGTGGCCAAACCAGTCTCCCATCTGCCACAAATCAGGCCTCTTTTTGTTACATACTGTTACACAATCTTTTCAGAACCTCTCAATAAAAAGCTTGATTCACAATCTGGTCTTGTGGAATGAACTGCAAATGCATTGTGAGTCAACATTTTCATCCATTTAGCAATTTTAAGGATGTCCGAAGTGAGGTTTGTCAGCAATCTACATCTCACCATTTTTGGAATGAGAAAACCACTCGTATATTTGAGTTTTTCTAATGTGCTGTCCTTGTAAGTATTGCTCAACATCATACCCATTTCTGTGGTATTTTTCCTTAGCAACATTTTACAGCTGTAGACCATTCTCTTAAATCAGCCATCACAAAAAATAAAGTTTGAGTGAAACTGCTTTCAGTAAAAAAAAAAATCACCATAATCAGAGAGAACCTCTCCAGGTGACGTCACTGGGTTCACTAACTCAGAGTGAGTTGCTCAACACTCACCTAGTGGGAAAAATGTGTGCCATGAAAGCTCTGCTCTGCCCAGCACAATTCTCAGCGCAATTCCATTTCAGTGGGGTGGGGAAGTAACCCCTCGTGTGTAGTGGACATGCAATTCTGTAGAACAGCAGCATGGGTAAAATGAAATGCTTAATTATATTTTTGAAATAATTTGTGAAAAACAATATGGGTAAGGTGTTAATTGTGGTGATCATTAATGGAATTTAAATGGAAAGAATAATTATAGTCAATCTATGTTGCAGAGTATGTGCTAATTGAATTTTTTATTTTTTGAATTTGGCAAGGATTTTATTTAATGTGGATGCACAAACACAACACTCATAGAAGCAACAGTAAATTAAATTTACCATATCTTTTATTTTTAAAAAATAATTTATTGGGGGCTCATACAACTCTTACACAATCAATACATACATCTATTGCATGCAGACCATATTTATACATTTGTTACCTAGCAGAAGAGGCCACCTTCTGATACATGCACTATGGGTTCAACAGGCAGTTGTACAGCGATAATTATTATTTATTATAATAAGGATAGAGAGAGCATGAGAGAGAGAAACAATAAGAGTTAGACACATTTCACATCAGAGTAGCATGCTCACCTCAGCCCCGCTACATGGTCCACGTGGAGAGAGAGGCAGGAGAGAGGGCAAACATTAGTTTTCCCCATTTAAGTAGCCTTATGGGGGACACATGAGCTCTATCGTCACTGGTCAGGACATATAGCAAGAAGGGGCTGTCATAAGGGATATATGGTGATAATGGCTTAGGGATGCCTATGTGACTAAGGGGAGAAGGATGTGATAAGGGAAGACCTCAGACTCCTGGGGGTAGATAACAAGAGTCATTGACAATGGCTCTTGAATCCCACCCACAGACCTCTTAGGAAGCGAGCCATCATCCTAACAACAGGGGCATCAGCTTTACCTTGAGTGACACAAAGGCCTCAGATAACTGGGAGCTTTAGGGAGAATAGCTACCTTAACTTGCACACTAAATGCTGGTAAATAGCTTGCTTAATATTTTGGAGTATGTAATTGTTGAAAAGTCCTGTCTTCATCCCACAGTTACCATAATCATTCTCAAAACAGTCTCCTTCCACTTAGGCCCTTAGAATCAGTTCCTCATATTTCCCCTCCCTCCCCCCTCCCCCTTCATATCCTTTATGAACCCTTAATAATTTATAAATTATCGTTATTTTGTCATATTATACATTTTCCAATGTGTCCCTTCACCCACTTTCCTGTTGTCCATACCCCAGGGAGGAGGTTATATGTAGATCCCTGCAATTGGTTCCCCTTTTATACTCCACCTTCCCTCCACCCTCCTGGTATCACCACTCTCACCACTAAATTGGCATTCTATGATGCTCACCTTTCCAACATGAGCAATGAAGACAAATGCGTGTATAAGCAAAAGTGGTGAAGAAAGCTGATGGTGTCCGGCTATCAAAGAATCTAGCATCTGGGGTCTTAAAGGCTTGAATGTAAGCAAGCAGCCATCCAACTCCCAGGCTTGATCATTTCTCTCCACTGTACCATGGTTTTTGTCCTGATCCTTTGTCATTTATGCTCATGATCACATTTCTTACTGACACAGCTTCTTATGGGGGTGGTGGTTAGGTGCTACACAGTAAGTTTGACTCATAGAAATCCCATGAAACAAAGTAAGACTGTCCCATTGGATTTTCAAGGCTATGATCTTCTCCAGAGCAGAAAATCTTTCTCCTGCAGAGCTGCTGGATACATTCATCTTAAGAGCCAACCTTTAGGAACCTGAGTTCTTAATTGTTTGCCACCAGAGCTCCTTTTCATAGGATCTTGTGGGTAGTTAGTAGGTAGTACCATTAGGCACGTCTAATCAGTTGTTTAATCATCATTCAGTCTCACTTCACAAACTAATAACTTGCTATATAAATCACAGGAGGATGACTTTATTGCCACCTTAAAGTTAATCCAGTACAACCTGTGAAGGCCAGCCTCTTTGTAAGGCAGAAACCTGTTAGAAGAGGAAGACACAAATATTTTCCACCAAAATGAACAATAAAAAAGTGATGAAGCTATCCTCTTGAATTAAAAAAAAAACATGCAAGACTTTAAGAAAACAGCTGGTCTGTCTAGTTTCCCAAATACACACAAAAAATTCACTCTATTGTTTTATATACTCAATCCATAGTGGTCCTTTCCCCCTTAAGTAAATATATAACAAGAAAAGGAACCACACAGATGACATTTCACCAATGCCAGTGATTGGTGTGGGTCTAAATTTAAAAGGAGCATTAAAGCAGAATAATTAAGGTGGGTTAGTTGACTATAATGGTCTTTTTTATAAAGCAGATAAACTTTGATGCTACATCTGGATAAGGAATTCCTTGATAGTTCAAAAGTTAAACTCTCTTTGCTGCTACCAAAAAGTCAGAGGTTTATGAGGGGGAACCACTCCCAAATGGAAAAGAGCTCCTCTGAGCATAGCTTTCATAGTATACATTCTTCCATAAGGTGAGAATCTAGCAGCTCTCTATGATTCAGTGCACCCAATGGCATTCCCTGGGAAGGTTCTTTCTGGTTACAAAGAGTTTTTCATGAAAGCTGTTTAGCTTGAGCCTCACTTTTTTTTTTTTAATGTGATGGTTAATGTAAGAGAATATAGCATGCGGCTGTGAAATTTTGTTTTCTGCTTTGGGAAAATGCTGCAGAAACTGTTGTGATGTTGACCACAGCTTATAAGGACAGTGATTTGGGAAAAACTCAAGTGTGTGAGTGGTTTCCTCATTTCAACAAAAGTGAAATGTCAATTGATGACAAATCTCATTCTGGACATCTGAGTGGATGAAAATGTTGACGAAATTCATCCATTTGAGCTTGAAGACCAGAACAGACCATTCAAAAGATGAGAAAGATACCTGGACTTTGTTGGAGCTGGTTCAGCAAATTTTATGGAAGATTTGGGAATAACAAGGGAAATTTGTTTCTTGGGTTCTGACCGGGAAAAAGAGCAGTCAGTGGAAGCGTGCTGTCCTTTGAATCTTATAATCCAGAAAGCAAACATAAATCAGGCCAGTGAAAGATACCATCATCACTTCAACCACAAAAAGCTCACCAAGTGAAATCAAAGATAAAAATTATGCTCATTTGTGTTATTGATGTGAGGGGGATAGTGCATTGGAGATCATCCCACCATGTCAGAAAAGGTTGCATGACAGTGTGTGACAAAAAATGCCTGATTTGTGGCAGACAGGACTGATTTTTCCACTACAGCACTGCACCTGCTTAGGCACCCCCTCAGGGCAACAATTTTTGGCAAAACACAGCATGCCTTTCTGGCCTGTGCACCTTACTCACCTGCCTCAATCCTCGCATCTTCTTTTTGCTTCCACAAATAAAGAGGTCCCTGAAGGCCTGTGAGTTGACAATACAGAAAGGTGAAGAAAGACAACAGGGAGGTGCTGTCAACCATTCAAACAGATGAGGTTGAAAAATGTTCTCAAGAATAGAATCTCATATTTAACAAATATATTAAGTATAATGAAAGTACTTTGAAGGTGATAAGTTTGTTTCATAAAAAATATTAAATACATAGCCTAGAGAAAAAAATTTACAGTTTTGAGGGGTACCCCCTCGTATATCCTCCCGGGAGCTCATCAGAAGAAAGACCCAGTGATTTATTTCCCAAAATTCAACCATTGAAAAGTGTATGGAGCTGACACATGTGGAATCCGCATGAGTTGGAATAAACTACTTGGCAAATGGTTTGCTTATTCTTGTTCATTTGTTTTGATTTAGACAGACAGAAATCAGAGGCATAAGGAAAGAACATATACAGAAGGGCCAGCCGGGGCATGATGTAGAATAGGATTGAACATACTTTGTACAGTGCTTCAGCTCCAAAGTAGAAACAAGTTGTGGATTGATGACAGATGCCCTTGAAAGCTTCATAGTAAGTGTGTGGACATTTCCTGTGATCAGTGGAGAAATGTTTAAGTTTTTCTGCAGGTATGTGTGAATATATCTTGCTTATACTTAACTCTTGGGTGAGGAGTGGCCCTCGTGTTACAATCTTTTTTATTGAAAAAGCAGGTTCCTGTGACCATGATTGTACAATTATGCATAAAATGGATAAAGTAATTAAAAATAACCCTTTCATTTTTAGCTTTTAAGAGCATGCCTCAGTTGAAATTGAAAGAATAATTGCATACACTGTGTCTTACCTGTAGGCAGATTTCATAGTCATTCATTTTTCAAATATCTGATGTCAGTAATTTAAGTAAGACTTCCAGAACATTATTTCTCTGTGCTACAATGCCAGTCACTCAATAATTTCAAATTGATTCATTGCCATGCCTAATGGAAAAAAAAATCATGTTAAGTACTCTACCCATTTTTCCCAAGGGAAAATGCTTGGGGAGCCCACCGTTCAATAGTTCTCTAGATGTCATGACTTGATTTTACGTGCCTTTTCAATATGTTTTTAAAGGATTTAGAGTAGATCTTTAAAAATCTTCAAATGCTTGTTGAGTAGGCCTATTTTTTTAAGTTAGATTGCTTTGTGTCTTTTTTTTTTTTTTTTTACTTTGTGTCTTAAAACAGGGATTTTTCCAAGAATGTTTTTATAATGGCTCACTTGAAGTAGTTAAAATGTTAGTTTGCTTTTTTGGTTAGTTCTTGAGCTTGTTCATATTTCCATGTACAGAATGAACAAACACTGTCAAAATGAACCTTAGAAGGACAGCCAGACTTTATTTACCTCGTGTGCTTTGGGCATGTTATCAGGAGCAACCAGTCCCTGGACTGTGAGTCAGAACAGACTCCATGGCACATAAAAACAACCACAGACACATATATGAGGGAATATGATTGCTGCCTTGCTGTTCGATGGAGGAAAATCCCCTGAATACAAATATATTTTATATGAATCCCCTGTTAAGTCTTAAACAGGGCAAAGGCAAGACAAAAACAAAAGCAGTCATCCAGATGAGTGATTCCATCAGCGTGAGACCATAATGTTGTCCATAGAATTCTCAGTCCAATGGCCGAATTATGAAGCATGGGAAACAAAGAACATTCTTCCTAAAACCTTGATGGTTATAGTACATGTGCATTAGAAAAGATCAAAGAATGGTTTCTTAGGACCTCTCACCACCATGGTTGGGGCACATGCCTCATGATCATGCAACCCCAGTCCCCACCCTAATAAGTCCCTGAGGATGAGATTGCCCCTTCCTCTAGTAGGCTGTATAGCGGGCAGCAACGCACTTTCAAACACTCTGTCTGAGGGTAAAACTCTAATACATTTCCCACTGCCAGCTATTCACAACTCCGTATAGGTTTTTCAAGACTATATCTTTACCAGAAAAGGTAGACTCATCTTTCTTCCAAAAAGTAGACCAATGCCACCAGAGCTTCTACAAAGAAAACTCCAGTTGATTGCATTTATGGTGACTCTGTAGGACAGAGTAAGTAAGACTCTAAGTCTTAACAGAGAAAACAACCACATCTTTCTCCCATGGAGTGGCTCGTGGTTTTGAACTATAAACCTTGTGATTAGCAGCCTAGCCCACTTGGCCATCAGGGCTCTTGTGCCTCAGTTTTCTCCCTTACTGTGACTGGTGGGTTTGAACTGCTGACCTTGACTTTTGCAGCCCAACTCAAAACCTACTGTGACACCAGGGTCCTTCAGGGAATGTAATTTTTAAGTTCATTTGTCCTTTGACTCCTCATTCAAATTTCAAGATGAGAGAAAGGATGAATATGATGACTGAGCTTGGGTTTCCTGGCCACACCTTTCCAACAAGACTGCAGGCAGTGGTCAGAGTGTTCCTTAAGGGGAAATCCACATACTCTTCTGAATATTAGGGAACCTAATGTGCTGATAATCCAGACTAACACCAAATGTTCCTACGTAATCCTACAGTTGGATTGTCTTAGGTACCATCTATCTCTCATTGTATTTTCCTCAAATTCACTTTGCACAGTGGCTCCCAGAGTGACTCTGTCCTTCCTGATGCAATACTGTTCATTGATTCCTTAAGGACTGTGCACTTTTTCTAGCCTCACTTCTCACTGTTCTAGCAGTCCAGCCTCACACATGGTTTATAGCACTACTTGGGGGTGCTTTACCCCACCTGCCTTGGCTCCATTATACTCTCCCCATCATTTGGGATTAGGGTTTTCATTCTCCAGGTTCCAAATTTACCACACAGAGTTACAATTTACAGGCTTCAGGAGATTAATTTAGGAAAAATATACTTCATTCATTGTTGGCTCGCTATAGCATGGGAGGCCCCAAAAGGCACAATGACAAATAGTTGACTAATATTAGATGTTCAATAAAATTTTGCTGAATTTGTAGATGTATGGATGCAATGTATTTCTCCACAACGCTCCTTTACAGATCGCGATGGCAAAACCTGATGTTTGGAATAACTATCCATTTTCAAAATGCTATCTACCTCTTGTTGATATTGCATTACTGCTCAGCCAAATTCTTTAAATCAGAGGACAATTTTAGTTTGGGAATCTTATATCTATTATTCAAAGCATTCTGTGTTCTCCATTTGTTTTGGGCTTATTTCATGTGCTATTTCAGAAATATAGAGATGAAGATGTTCATTTTTATAGAGTGGTATATATTGCGAGGTACTTTCATCAGGTAGAAATTGGATAATTATGGGATGACTTGTGATAATTTCCATTGCTGCATATACTATACTGTTCTACCTCAGTGCCAGCAATTTCATATTGCTTCTATTCTAGAATATTTACCTCATCTGAATTTTATTTCCTTCTTTTTTTCTCCCTACTAACAGCACATTGTAAGCTCTTTGTGAATGTGTTATCGACTGTCACCCCCAAATTCTCGTAAGCCTTTTTACTCTTTAGAAGAATTCTCAGTTTATGTCTATGCCTCATAGTCTTTTTCCCAAAGTGCATTGTTTTATGTTCTTGTAAATTGAACTCATCACACTTAAACTTGTGAGCCTCTCGAAGGCCTCTAGATTATTTCATATTGTTGATCTATTTTTCACTGTTTATGATTTTCTGCAAATAAGAATAATGTATGGTTTCCTTTGTGCTTCAGATCATTAATAAAGATAT
Source organism: Nesogale talazaci (assembly GCA_004026705.1). Classification (NCBI taxonomy): domain Eukaryota; kingdom Metazoa; phylum Chordata; class Mammalia; order Afrosoricida; family Tenrecidae; genus Nesogale; species Nesogale talazaci. The sequence goes on along the minus strand of PVJH01002492.1, from coordinate 117,635 downwards.
TAAATAGCAGGCATTTCAGCTTTTGCCTCTGGCACCCTGCTTTTCCCAATTTGACTCTGGCCTGTTAATAGTTATCTTTTATTCTGCCACTTGATATTTTTTGTTGTTGTTCTTGTTAAAATATTGTTAGAATACTTCTCTTGCAGAAAGTAACTACTGAGTTTTCTTAATTTCAGCACCAAGGAGAAAATAACCACAATAAATCATGTCAAGTGACATCTTTTTATTTCTGCCTGAAGATATGTGCTTGGGGGAGAGTGTCAATTGACTCTTTTATTCTAAAATTTATTGAGTAAGTGCTATCTTAGCAAGAATCATCAACACTTACCTATTGCTATGTTCCAGGACCATTCTATCTATCTATGTATCTATGTATCTATCTATGTATCTATCTATCATCTATCTATCTATGTATCTATGAATCTATCATCTATCTATGTATCTATCTATCATCTATCTATCTATTATGTTACACAGTACAAAAGCTCTATGTGTTAGGTATAATTATTTCTTTCATTTTTCCAAAACCCACAACCCAAACCCGCTGCTATTGAGTTCAGTCTGCCTCACCCTGACGTCATCGGGCAAGGTAGAAGTGCTGCGGTGGGTTTCTCAGACTGTATCTCTTTATGGGAGCCGAAAGCCTCATCTGTCTCCCTTGGAGAGTTGAACGTCTCTAACTGCCGGTCTTGCAATCAGTAGTCCAATGTGCAACATCGATGCAGAATGGGGAACTTGAAGAAAGGCCTTGACAAACTGCCTGAGTCACTGGTCTGTAAGAGGCAGAGCTGGAATTCAAACCTAGGTTTGTTGGGCTTTGGAATTTGGGTTCTTACCACTCACCCTCTATTGGATCCACACAAGACCTTTCTAAGCAACTCATACTGAATCATACACGGATTTGAATTTTTGATACACGTGGGGATTTACAGCCTTAGAACGCCAGTGCTCTGTCTGGTACTGTTGCCATGAGCCAGAATTGTCTTGATGATGTGAGTGGGGTTGAATCTTGGGTTCCTCTCCCTTTCTCCCCACCGCAATTCACAACCAGCTGTTACCTCCTTTCTTCTCTTCACCTTCATTATTACAACCTTGTTTCAAGACATGATTCTCATTTTGTGAAAATTCTACAGCAATCACCCTCACTGGTCTCCCTGATTCCCAACTTGGGTCCCTAAACTTGTTCCCTAGAATGCAGCCCGAGTAATAAAAATTAAATATGATCTCATCTTCTTTGCTGAATGTCCCCAACTGACTCACCAGGATGAATTCCAAACAGCTTAGCAGGTGTTCAGGGTCTTTTTCCACCTCATCTCCTGAATCCCCCACTCCATTGACGTCATCCTTTGAACAAGCGCTTGCTCAGTTTCCTTCTCTGGATATACAGATTGACAAACCCTAGATTAGTTGTCCACACCTGGAAGTGGGAGGGAGAGTCCACGCGACACAAAACATGCATCAGTAAAACCTGTTGCCATTGAGTTCAACTCACAGTGGTCCTAGATGTGTCAAAGCACTGAGCTCCATAGGGTTTGCGAAGGCTGGTTTTCATACACAGTCACCAGGCTCTTCCCCCCACCCCTTGCTTAACCAAAGTGACTCTAGCGAAACTCAAAGCTCCAATATTTCACTTAAAGCAGATCACAATAAGCATTTTTACCACCCAGGGAAAGGAAGGTACTGTTGCCAGCATAAAAGGAAGCGAGATGCTGGTCAAATAAAAACAGCAGATGTCCTATCTTTACACTAAATGATTTACCTTAGAAATTAAGCATTCAGGCACTATGGGGCCCTATAATTGATATTATGTAGGGCTCTTTATTTGAAAGTCTCTAATTATCAAAACTAATTTATCATTTTGAATAACCTCTTCTAACCAGTGACTTGAATTTCACTTAATATATAGAGCCAAGTAATCTAGGAAGAGGGGAGGCAATTGAAAATCATTAAAAGATCTTCAAGGAAGAAGTTTGAATTCCTTTTGTCACAGAGTCTCTTTGGCACAGTGAATTATTCATAAAGAATATTACAACTCAGGAAAGAATCTTAAAATCGCTACTTATCAGAGGTCCAGTACTACTCCTTTGCTTGGTCTGCATGAGAATATATCATTATGATGAGACAAGTGTCATGAGTGAACTGGACCCAAAATTGTAAAATACAGTCAGTTTTGCCCAAGTTCATCCGAACGTCTTGTGTAGGTTATCTAAATGGATGCAATCAAGGCGACTTGTCATTCATCATTTATAAATGCTCACCTATCTCAGTAAGTTCTTTACCTTCCTTGACAAATCACGTGAGAACTGAAGCTCATTGAATCTATCTAATCATCCCACTTTATGTAGGACAAATTTAGGGCTGGGGATAACAATAGTTTGGTGGATGAACTCTGAGCCATTAACTGTGTTTTATTATAAACATTCTCATCGCTGGATTATAAACTTTAGAAATGGCCATGTTTGGGGGGGCTAATTAGAAAAACAAACACCAAAGTCCAAACCATAACACCAAGGGTTTATTTTAACCTTGAGTTATATCGAAAAGTGCTTAGGGATAAGAAAAGACAGGAGGAGCACAATGCTGTGCTCAAGTGAAGTATTTCTATGTAGTCAATATTCTCAATTCCTGGAGTGTGACTTGAATGATGACTTCCTCTGTGCTGAGTTCCTGCTAAAGTAGCATTGGTTCAGCTTTCATGATAAATCAATTCTATTGGCTGGTAAATGAGACCAGCAATTGATCGTGGGGTGGAGTTATAGGCATCTCAACCCTGATCTTTTGCAGAACTTACTCTAGAACTGAATACCAACGGAATATTGAGAACCAGTTGGAATAATGCCAAAAGCTTTTCAAGAATAAAGGTTGCTTGTAGCTGCTGGATTGGGAGTCTTGAAAGGCTCACACGTTATACTGCTGATTCATGTAATGCTGCTCTCATGGATTGAAGTGTGACCCTGAAATCACTCCATATGGCTCATCATTACTGAAAAGGTGGTACTGGAACAGAGCCCAATTTTTAAAAATTGGACAAATTAGAGCAATAATTTGAATGGAGAAAAAAAAGAAAAACCATGAGTCCCAACCTTGGTAATAGCTTAATCTTTTTTCCTACGGCAGAGTATGTGTTGCATAGCAACGACAATTTTCCCTAAAGATGGCAGCCAATAATAACACTTTGAACCTGGGTCATTTTCTGCTTTTCTTCCCAAAACTCAATCTCCTGTATCGGGTTCCTGAAAGGGTTCACCAAACCTCTTCTGATTCTCCCATTTCAGAAGTCTGACCTGTGCTTTTTCTGTTATCATTCTTGTTCACTCACATTTTATTTTAAAAATTTTGCACACCTGAAACCAGACCTCACATGAGTTCAAAGACCTGGTGTGGATTCTCATTCCAATACCTGTTACTAAAATCCTATTTGGGAATGGATTTTCCTTGTTAAGCTATAGGACAATATAAGTAAGGTGTTGCTTAAATCAGTAACTCTTGAGATGAAGCAAGAAAACAAACAAACAGAGATGGGAGAAGATAAGTGCAGTGTTCTATGAAAATCCCCAAGGATCCAAGAAGCAGAAGCTGAGGAGAGATAAGGAGTTCCCCTCAAGCACAACAAATACAGAGGTCCTTTCCATACAGCCTGAATCTTGAATTTGGACATCTAGTCTCCTAAACTGTGAGGGGGGAAACTGTCTTTTTGTTAAAGTCACTGAATTGTGGTGTTCCTAAGTAGTGGATAACTAAGACGGGTGTGCTGTGATAATTACTACTTCTCTATAACAAATTATTTCAAAATTGAATAACTTAAAAAGGATGATTCTACTTTGCTCACTAGTTGGTGGGTCAGGAGTTAGGGATGAATTTAGTTAGGAACTGGGAAATTCTCATTTGGAGTTTTTCATGTGATTGCAGTAAGTCCTTAGCAGTATTGGAGTCATCTGGATACTTAGCTGGACTGTATATTCAAGACTGCTACTCACATGACTGGTGTTTATGAGTGGGAACTCAGTGAGAAGTTCCACTGTCTCATAGCAGATGACTTTCTTCCATGATGTGTGACTTTCTCAAGGGGGAGCTTCCCTTGAGAACAAAGTTGATGTTGCTTGACATTTATGGAACTCTGTCTATGGCCACACCACCCTGAACACACCCAATCTCACCTGATCTCAGAAGCTAAGCAGGGTAGGGCCTGATTAGTACCTGGATAGGAGTAAATGGATGTGTGCCACTTATCGAATGACACACAGAATTACACAGCATCATGTCCCCTGCATTTTTTGGTTATAATGAGTTACCAGGACAAGTCCAGATTCATGGGCCAGAGACATGAAAGGAATGTCAAAGAAATTTAGTTTTGTTTTTTTGTGGTTAGAAATAGGTCACTGATGCTCACCTTCCCAACACGATCATTGAAGACAAAATGGGTGCATTAGCAAATGTGGTGAATAAAGCTGATGGTGCCTGGCTATCAAAAGCTATAGTGTCTGGGGTTTTAAAGACTTGAAAGTAAACAAGCAGTCATCTAGCTGAGAAGCAACAAAGCCTACATGGAAGAAACATACCAGCCTGTGTGATCATGAGGTGTCAATGGGGTCAAGTATCAGGCATACTCAATAAAACCATGCCCAAGGTGAATGGCAGGAGGGGGGAGGCATTGAATGAAGACACAGTGCCCAACTGTGGACAGTTGACATCCCCTCAAAGAGAGATCACAAGAAAGTGATGAACCTTTCAGGGTGCAGTATAGCACCAATGAAACACACAGCTTTCCTATAGTTCTTTGGTGCTTCCTTCACCCCATTTTCATGTCCTGGATTCTAACTAACAAATCAGATTAGATCAGAACATGCACACTGCTACAAATAAGAGCCTGCAACAGGGGGAATTCATGATATACAAACTCCTCAGGGTAAACAAGAAGAGTAGAGATACCAAGAGGATTAGGGGAGGGTGGGGAGAGAAGGGGGAACCAATCACAGAGATCAACCTATAACCTTCTCTCAGGGGGATGAATAACAGAAAAATGGGTGAGTGGCAATAAAGAAAAATGTAAGATATGGAAAAAATAATCTTATCAAGGGTTCGTGAGGAAGGGTGGGTGAGGTGGAGGGGAAAGAACTGAGGAGTGGAAATCAGGGGCTCAAGTGGGAAGAGAATTCTTTCAAAATGATGATGGTGGCATATGTGCAAATGTGCTTGACACACTGGAGAAATGTATGCATTGTGATAAGAGATTTAAGAGCCTTCAACAAAACTATTTAAAGAAAAAAAGGAATAGGTCATTGAACTGCACAAATAGTTTGTATTTCACCTGCATGCTCATGTTTCAATTCCACGAAATGGCACTATGAAAGACTGGCCTGGTGGTCTGCTTCCAAAAGATGACAGCCAAGAAAACCCAGTTCAGCAGATCTACTGTGTCACCCATAGGATCACCATGAATTGAATCAACAACAAAGGATTTGAAATTTTGGCTTAGTGGTAAAAAATATATACATATAAAACAAAAAATTTGCCAATTCTACATTCTTTATATTCATCATTCCATGTCATTGGTTTGATTCTTCATGAATGATTATACAACCATCACCACTGTCGGTTTCCAAATTATTCTCTAGACATATTTTAAAACCATCACAAGGGGTCTTCAGTATCGTAAAGATTATCCTGTTCTTGTAGCCTAGGAGATTTTTAAAGCATATTTAAAAGTGTTTTTATAAGATCAAGTTTAGCCCCAACATTCCTTTTGATGGGCCAACATTAAACAACAACTGTGATCTCTATTTTGAATAAGATGAGAATTTCATCCCAACAGCTATAAAAGGGTCAGTGGTGGTAGTGGGGAGAAGAAGAACAGAGAAGGGCTTGGAGCTGACTCAAGAAATTAGGGCTTTTAAATCCACAAAATCAGTTTTCCCAGTGTCCTGTAAATTCTTCACAGAGTTTGGCAGAATTTTATTTTTAACCCTGTGAATGAAAAACCCATTTGAACTACCTTGTTTTTAAACAGTCCCATATTAAATATTAAATATAAGGCTATCAATGATACATTTCCTGCTTTTTAAAATCAAGAGAATACAAATTGTCCATCAACACACACACACACACACACACACACACACACACACGAGGGTCCCCCCCCCAAGGGAAATTTTTCAGAACTATGTATTTCATTTTTTTAACAAAAGAACTTATCACTTTCAAAGTACTCTCCATTGCACTTAATACATTTGTGATTCCATTTTTGGGAAAATTTTTCAAACTCATCTGTTAGGCTGGCTGACAGCACCTCCCTCATTTCTTTTTGTTTTCTTCACCTCTTCTATGTCATCAAATTGCTGTTCTTTCATGTTCCTCTACATTTGCAGGAACAAAAAGAAGTCACACAGAGCCAGGTCAGGTGAGTAAGGTGCGTGAGGCAAGAGAAGTATCCTGTTCAGGGTCAAAAATTGGTTTACTGAGATGGGTGAGTGAGCAGGTGCATTGTTGTGGTGGAAAAACCAGTCTCCTGTCTACCACAAATCAGACCTTTTTTGTCACACATTGTTATGCAATCTTTTCAGATCATCTAATTAGAAAGCTTGATTAATAGTCTGACCCGGTGAAACAAACTCCAAGTGAACCAAAAGCCAACATTTTCATCTGTTTGGGAAGTTGACAGATATCCAAAATGACATTTGTCATCAATCATCATTTCACCTTTTTTGAAAGGAGAAAATCACATGTACACTTGAGTTTTTTCCCATAGTTGTTCTTGTAAGCTGTGTTCAACATTACAACGGTGTCTGTGGCATTTTTCTCAAGCAGGAAGCATTTCACAGCTGCAGGATATACTCTTAAATCAGCCATCACAAAAAACAAGACTCAAGTGGAACAGCTTTTATGAAAAAATTCACTGTGACAAGTAAAAACCTTCCCAGGTGATGCCACTGGGTGCACTAACTCAGATTGAGTTCCTGGAGGCTCACCTACCTGGAAAAACACATACTACATACTTTGCTCTGTCCAGGTTCATTCCTTTTTTTGCGGGGCACCCCCTTGTATATGTACACACATTATATATACAAATACATGCCAATTTCTTCTATGGACTTTTAATACTAGCAAATCTGTAAAGGTCTATTTCTGATCTAGGTAATCATATAGAAAAATGAGATATTTTCAAGCTCAATATTAAAATGCATTATGGTCAGGCCATTCTTTTCCACAGATTATCTTACACTGTGCCTATGAGAATGGTTTTGTCCCACATACAATAGTGTTGTTGCCAGCTTAGCTCAGTTGGCCTAAGGTGTCATGCATTATACTGAAGAGCCTGCTAGTTCATTAGCAAACTGATAGGGCGCAATAATTGCCCTTAATTTTATTTCTTTCCTCTGAGAAACAATCTTTCAGATATAATGCAGTTTGTTAATGATACTCTACATATGAAGACAAGGCACCTGCTTATTCAAGTGGTAGGTTATTGCTAGCTCAATGGAGACTGAATTTTAGAATAGACACATCTTGGCTGTTTTTTAAAATTGCATTCAAGTGAAAAATAGGCTTTACATTTTGATCAGGTGGCTTAAACTATGCCACATACCTTTTGGAATAAAACTATTCTCTCCTTGACTTGGTATAACTTGGTATAACTGGGAATTGTGAATATTATTTAATATCCATTTTTAAATTGTCTGGTTTTTGAGCCAAAATTTACCTGACAACTTCTCTCTAATGTCTTTGTATTTATGTAATTCTTACAACCATATTGACTAAAAACAATAGTCTCATCCTAAAAGTTTCTGGGCTCCAACTTTTACAATGATAATGCTTGTATAAATGTACTGATTGTCCTAATTGTGAGTTATCCTTTAGCAAAAATGAAGAGCTTAGGAAAAAAACAAGCCAAAGCAACCTATATCATTGCCCTAGATTGCGCATTTAGACCGTTTCAATTAATCTCTCTAAATAAGTCTATACATACATCCTCAAAAAAAAAAGTCACTGTCAACAAGTTTATGCTGACTCATACTGACCTTCCAGGACAGGGTAGAAATGTCCCGTGAATTTTTGAGACGGTGGCTATTTAAGGGGTGTAGAAGGTTCCTTCTTTCTTCCTGGTGATTTTGAACGGCTGGCCTTGAAGATCACAGCCTTCTACATGATACTGTACCACCAGGGCTAGATACTGACAAATTCCCCTCCATTAAAGTTGCAGTGACTCAAAACCCAGATGGGTATATCTCTCTCTCTCAAACTTTCACTATTCAGTATGTCTGTGAACTCTGAGTCTTTGACAATTGAATAAGTACCAACAGTTCTTCACTTGTTTTTATTTGTCATTATTCTTAAATACGTGAGATTACCTTTTCAAATGATTAAATATATGTTTTCTAAAACAAAGATGAGATCAAACTGCTGGCACAGTTTTGTTATTAAGCCTCCCGCATCCCTAAACAGCATATAGTGGACATCATTCTTTATTACACAATGCTTTCTTACAACATCAATTCATTTTTTCATATTGCATATATATTAAAAAGTATTTAATTCATCTCTACATCCATATTATTTCTAACATTTTTGTTTCTATAAAGAACATCAAGATAAATAAATATAAATCCATTTTTGGACATAGCTGGAAGAAAAATATTGGCAGTCAGTTGTTAGAGTGAAAATTACCCTTTGTTTTTGCAGACAAACTTGGAAGCGAAATTAATAGATAAATGGCGTTACATCAATGCCCCATCTTTGAACAACCTTCTTCTTCCTAGAAAAGTTATTTCCCTTCAATTTTGGGAAAACGACCTCCTCGCTTATGAGCTGAAATGTTCCTAATATTCCTGAAATGAAATTGGTCTCTACGTCTCTTGGGTTATACACTGAAACAGGAGCCTTGGTGGTGTAGTGGGTTACCACTTGGCATGCTAACCACAAAGTACGCAGTTCAAAACCACCAGCTGCTTTTGGAGGGAAAGATGAGCCTTTTTTGCTCCCCTGAGAGTTGTAGACATATAACAGCTTGACTGTGTCCCAGTGGGCTGTGTTGAGTCAGAGTTGGTGCCATGGCAAGGAGTTCTTTTACAGACTAGAGCATAGTTTAGATAGAAGTGGATCATCCTACTGTGGTGGAATTAGAAAGCAAAACACAGGTGCCCACAAAACCCATTGCCATTGACTTGATGCTGATCACAGAGGAAAACGGCACCTTAGGATTTTGGAGACTGAAAATCCTTACTGGAGCAGACAGCCTCATCGTTTTCTCATGGATCAGCTTCTGGGTTTGAACCTCCAACCTTGCTGTTAGTAACGCAGTGCCTAACTCACCACACCACCTGGGCTTTCATGGCACAGTATTGAGCAACATACTATTGGACAACCAAGGTCTTGTATCTCTCAAGTTGTAACCTTGTCTGTCGATGTGTAGTCTATTGTCATATGTAAGGCTAGGCCAAATAACACCACCAACACCACTTACACTGCTTATAATGTTGCACCAAGTGATTGAAATATATTTAATCCCCACAGCAAAGATAACGTGTGTGGGGTGGGGATGGGAGCAATCACTTTGTATAACCAACTACCCCAAACTCTGTGCCTCCCTGGAGCTAACATTTAATTTTGTCTCTTTCTGATCTGACTCGCTGGGGCTCTGCTGTGTTTGGCTAGCATCAGGTAAGCTTGACGCCAATCTATTGGTTGGGTCCAGATTTTCCCCACATTTCTTTCATCCTCAGAAGCTCCCCACAGAGTATTCCTCTCTTGATGTATGCAAGAGGCATGCCAAACTATGTGAGTACATTTAAGCTCTCCTCACCAATAGTGTCCATTAACATTTAGCTGATCAAAGCAATTATGCCAACGGCCAAGCTTGATTATCAACAAGGCACAGAAATATATTCTGCTCTTTTAAAAAAACAATTGTAATGGGGGCTCTTACAGCTATTATAACATTCAGTACATCATCTGTATCAAGCACATTTGCACACATGTTGCCACATACATTTCTTAACATTTCCCACTTGAGCCCTAGGTATGAGCTCCTCTTAAAAAAAAGCTATCCCCTCCCCCCCTTTTAAATGAATCATTTTATTGGGTACTCACACACCTCCCCTCACAATCCATACATACACCAATTGTATGCAGCTCGCATTTGCACACCTGTTGCCATCATCACTCTCAAAATATCCTCTCTCCATTTAGGCCACGAGTTTCAGCTCCCCATATTTCCCTTCCTCCCTACCCCCATGAACCTTTAATAATTTACAAATTGCTATTTCATATCGTACACTGTCCAATGTGTCCCTTCACTCACTTCCCTGTTGGCCATTCCCCAGAGAGGAGGTTATATGTAGATCCCTGAAATTAGTTCCCCCTTTCTACTCCACCATCCCTCCACCCTCCCAGTCTCACCACTCCTATCACTCATCCTGAGGGAATATCTATCCTAAGTTCCCCATGTTTCCACTTCCAGTGTACATCCCCTGTTCTAGTCAGACTTGTCTGGTAGAACCGAAAGCATGATAGTGGGTGTGAGGAAGCATTAGAGAACTAGAGGAAAAGTGCATATTTCATTGTTACTACACTGTATTTTAACTGGCTCATCTCCTCCCTGTAACCCTTCTGTAAAAGGATATAGCTTCACCTATTGATGGGTTTTGGGTCACCAATCTGTATTCCCCCTTATATATAGTGATATAATTTTAGTTCTTTGATGCCTATCACCGAAACCCAATGGAGCCTGAGTATGATAGTGGGACAAGAGGGAAGTAAAAGGAAATAGAGGAAAGAACTGGGGGTAAAAAGCATTTATAGACATTTAAAAACAGGCAGGTACATAGGTGCATATATCTATATGTGACAATGGGGGAATAGATCAACGAACTTATACATATAGGCTTAGTAGTAGAACAGCAGATGGGCATTGGACCTCCACTCAAGTACTTCCTAAATGCAAGAACACTTTGTTTTATAATATTGGCATTCGATGATGCTCACCTTCCCTACCCAATCACTGATGACAAAAGTGTGCATAAGCAATGGTGGTGAAGAAAGCTGATGGTGCCCGGCTATCAAAAGATGCAGCATCTGGGGTCTTAAAAGCTTGAGTAAATAAGCAGCTATCCAGCTCAGAAGCAACAAAGCCCACATGGAAGAAGCACACCAGTCTGTGTGACCACAAGGTATTGAAGGGATCCAGTGTTAGGCATCAAAGAACTATATTCTGCTCTTAATGAAGAAGAATTGTAAAATCTGGCATAATTCTCCCAGAGGATAGTAAACAATAGGAACCAAATCTAGTCCACCAGAACTACCTTTAAAGAACAGATAAATGACAAATTTCAAGATACTCATAGAAACTGAAGTCATTGCTCTTTTTGTGAATGTTGAGTCTGAAACATTTCATGGCTGAAGGTTCTATGAAAACCAAAAACCCTAGTGCCATTAAATTGATTCTGACATCAACTCTATTTAAGAATCAAACAGCCTCACTCTCTTGATCAGCAGTCCGATGGTCACTGACACCAACACCTGGTCTCTGAAAGTTCTATGAAAGACCTTTTTAAAATTTGAGAGAGAGATCTGATTTGAGAGATTTTGTAGGGAAGAGTCAAAGATTTGAAATAACAGATATGCTTCATATATAGATTTTAAGCACACACAGGAAGAAATAGGGAACCCTGCTGGTGTGGTGGGTCATTTGTTGCGTTAATGGCCACAGGATCAACAGTTTGAACCTACCAACCACTCTGAGTTGCTAAGTCAGTTAGATGGGAGGAAATCAGGCATGTATAGATATAGCTCCATAGAAAAACATAAAATTGGAACTGTTTTTCAACGATCCATTAGAAGTAAAGGGGAAGAAAGATTTTCTGCATAATAATTATGATTTTTTTGATCTCCTAGGTATCTTGTTCTTTTTCAATAAAAAAATATGAAAGAGATTTCCTAACAGCCAACGTAGACAAATTTTTCCTTAATTCTAGAAATGCTACAGATTTTTCTAACATGCAAATTTTAAGATAGGAGCTCCACAGTCTTTAGACAGATATAATAATATGCCTCTTAAATCTTTGTCTTTCAATAGTCCAGAGTGGGGGTTGGCAAACTTAGAAGCTATAAGCTGCTCTTTTGGTGTGCTTCTATGGCTCTGAAGTAAAATTGAAACTGAAAAGAAAGCTTTCACGGTTTCATTTATACAAATTTTAAATGTATCAGATAATGGTGATTTCATTTGCAAAAATGCATTATGGCTATTGAGTAATTTTTACATTGTTCTGAGGGACACGATTGGATCGTGTCGAAAAAGCTAGCTCATTGAGGGTCTAGAGTATCAAGTTGAAAATGTAGTGGGGATGAGAGGAGTCTGATACTATGAAAAATCATAAATTAAAAGGTAAAGCAAAGAGATCCATTGCTTTAGTAATCCTTTCAGTCTTGGGCTACATTAAGAAAATGTAAAGTTAGCGAAACAGCAACATGAACAGAGCTTGCTGTAAATAATTTACTTTGGGTCACTTCTTTTAGAAATTAGAGAAAAATTCTTCACCTGCAAATGAAGAGAACCATTGCTAATTGTCAGTCTTGAAACCAAAAGAAAAGCAGAAATACAAAAGAACTGCAATTTGAGGGGGAAAAACACAATCTTCTCAATGTTTATTGAATTCTTTTGACCTTCTTTTGAGGGGCTAAATCACAAAGATGGAAAATAAAAACAGAAACAAGCATCTGTGGAGGACGAGGTTGAATACATTTCCACGTAGCTTATTGCAGAAACTATCTGAGGCAGATTTTTATAGAAATAATTTTTGCCTTTAACAATACAGATGTTTAAAGTAATCTCTTCCAACAACTTGTGAAGGTTTTTATAGCCTATCTGAAAATGACAGAGAAATTGGTCAGCAATGGTACCAGTAAACTCATAATGTAAAACAGTTTCTCCACAGGATGAAAATTCCAGGAATCACTGAGATGAACTATTTCTGAATCAGTTTGATAATATTCTAAAGTGTTAACAAGGCAGCAAAATTAACCTAAATAAATGGAGGGTGACAATTGCCTGATAAATTTAGGCTAGAAAGACTGTGCTGCTCTTATCTGATAAGATTCATGTGTAAGTTCAAAGTGGTGGCAATAATTTCTTTTAGAATTAACACCAGGCAAGTCTGCAGGAAGTGGAGATTCAAGATGTACCAAACTTCTAACTTTTCCCAGATGTTCTATCACTCCACTTATCCTGATGCTAAACACAATTTAGAATTTTCCCTCACATTGGTTCTGCAATTTGCTGCAGGGTCTCATGGAATGCATGAAGTTTTAAGTCAATGGCTCACCCAGCTGTGGGTGCTGTCAATCCCAAGTCCCAAGTTTAGACTCTCATCGGGAGGATTCTCTTCATCGAGGAAGCTGGTGAAGTCATGTCAGATGATGCAGGTCAAAACCCAAGTCTCAAAGACCAGAGGTCAGACAGAGAAAGCCAAATGCAGGATCCAGAGTCAGAGTCAAAGTCAAAGCAGGTCTTGTCTGTACCTAGGCAGGAAGTCAAGACCACAGGAGGGAAGACTTTGATGCAAGTGTGGGTTTGGACTTTGGATCCAGCCTTATCATCTAGGAAAGGAAAGAGTGGGGACTTAACTCCCCCCCCTCTGACTCCCTTTAATCCTTTACAGAGAAATTCCTTCAAAATGGAATTATAATGACAGACGCAGAGACTAGAGCATCACCAAAAGGATTATGGCATTTATTGGCTCATTCTTGTAGGTAGTTAATGTGGAGAGAACATAGAACTTCAGTCTTCTTTAGAAAGTAGGATACTGAATTCTAAAGTCAACAGTTATTAATGAGACACTCAACTTCTCTAAATTTTAATTTCCTCCTCTTTTAAACAAGGATAATGATGTCAACTTCAAACGTTGAAATGATGCAGGTTATAGGATAAGCAAGCACTATTCAAGTGAAGAGAAAAATGAGATTCAGCAAAAGAGAGATGGGGTGGGGTGTCTGTGATGGAAACGGCAAGAGAAAGGTAGGTCTGATGAGTTGTTGATTATAAACCTGATGATCAGCTCTGTAAACTTAATTCACAACTAAAAGTTTTAGAAAGTTGTGATGATAAAATGAAATAATGTCAGTGCTACTTGACACAGGATAGATAGCCTATAAATAATATAATATTATAAATAATATAATATTTTATAACTAATTTCTATCAGAGTGATAACATCTAAACGTTGTTTCTTACCATAGAAATACATAGGCTTCCATTTATATTTGAACCAATTCAATGATGTCCAGATATTCTGTGCAATAATAAACTCTCAAGATAACATTAATTCACAGAACAGTAAGTGGAAAGTCCAGTTACCAAAGTAAGCTCCAATAAAGAAGAATATCATGTATTTGGAAAATAATGATTGTGTAAATTATTGATTGCTGAGTAGCAGCTTACCTAAAAACTTGATATCTAAAACAATGGATGTTTATGATTTCATAGGTGCTGTGAGTTAGAGAATAGAGAAGAATTTAATGGAATGGTCTGACTGTGAATCTTTTTATGAGACTGCCATCAAGATATTGGCCAGGCCTGCAGTCATCTGAAGGCTCAAGTGGAACCCTAAGAATGACTTCCATGGCAGCTCATTCACATGGTGGTTGACAGGAAGCCGCAGTTCCTTTTCCAATTGCTTGAGTGTCTTCATGACATGGCAGGTGGCTTCCCCTAGATCAATACATGCAAGAGAGCCCCCAAAAGAAGTTGTGCTATCTCTGGTAATGTGGTCATCTCTCCAGTCTATTTGTTAGCTGTGAGCCAGTAAGCCTAGCTCGCACTGAAAGGAGGAATGCAACCAAGCAAAACCACACAGTTTGTGGAATGTTCAACTTCATGCTGTATGTGTTTTCTTTTGGTTTTCCATTATTCAGATATGCAGCAAATGAGTAAATTAACAGGGTCTCAAAAGGCACTGCAAAGTTTGGCAGAATTGACAAAGACTTTTTTTTTTTAAGGAGTAGAAAAGTAAGATGAGGCTAAAGGAATTAGAGCCTCAGCTTATTGAAATAACCAAGTCTCTTCAATCTCTGAGATAAGTCAATGAGTAATTTATTTATTCACTCACAAGTACTTAATAAATCAATTTTAAGGACATTAGGTGCTCCTTTCTTTTATGGCTTAAAAATATAATCAACACAGTTTACCAGGGACTAGTGGAGTCCAGAAAAAGATCATCTCCAGAGAAAGAATTGGGATTTTCTGTCACACACAGGATGGCTTTATAAAGTTCTGGGAGAAATCTTTAAGGTAAGGAAGAGAATATATAGTTTAAATGATTCAAAGAAATAGAAGTCAAAAGGAGACCTGGTGGCTGAGTCGTGAAGGAGTCTATGCTTCTAATCCAGAATCTGATCTATGGTGAAAGATGCAGCGGTCTGCTTCTTAAAGATGCCTAACCTACACTGGAAACCCTATGTGACAGAATCAACCTAATTGCAAAGAGTTTGGTTAGGTTGGTAGTAACTCAGGGGATATGGGTTATCTGAAGAAAAAAATCCATTGGATAGTGATTTACAGAATTTATAGTTCTAAAGGTGTTCTGAAAATGTGTCAATTGTTTTTTTGGCTATGTGGGAGTCAAAAGGGTTGGCTTGGGAAAGACGTACGTGGGTGTGTGCAATGCTTAGGGAAGCCAGTTGGTCCATAATATTCATTTTGGATTTGACTTGCTATCATTCTGTTTCCCCTAACTTGGAACTGGTGGAGACGGGCAGTGAAATAGAGGGTCCAAACTCCAGTCTTCTCAGACTAAAAAATTACATTCCTTAACTACACTAAAGAAACGCATGCTAGGGAAAGATCTGGAAAGGGAAAATCTGACATTCTAAAAAACAATGGTTCCAATGGATGACTAGAAAAGGATATAATTTCAAACATTTCAATTTTCAATTTGACATAAACATAAAACATAAAAGAGGAGGAGCGAATGCTCAAAAGAAAAATAGTGAGAAGATTGCTAGGCTAGAGATTTTGTTTTTGAAATTATATAGATATGCTATATAAGATGACATGTATATATGAGCATCATATATATGCAAATGAGGATGTGATAGGTAGGATTGTTGTGCCAATCTGGCCAATAAGCCCATGTGGGGTTAATAAGGTTGCAGTTTGATTGAAGGGCAAAGAGATAAATGGCCCGGTGAGCCTCGCTTTTCTGTCTCTTGCTCTCTGATGATCGGCCCAGTGTACAGCTGCCTTAACTGATTCTCTGCTTCAATTTGTGAGCTCTTCCACTTGTGGGACACCGAACCCATGGACAGTCTCACTATAGTTTGAGGTTCCTTTGAGAGCTGCTTCACCCTACTGCTGGTGGATACATCACTTGAGCTGGGGGCTGTCGAACCCTGTCATCTGGCTGACTGTTGGTGACTCACCCTGCGATTTGCTGCTTGTGGCTCAACTGCCTGTATTGCTCTTAAGAAGACTCAGCTGTCTGCTTTCTTGACTTGCAGCCAGGGGTCCTCAGTGTATTAACTGTCTTGTGGAAGTGAGTTGAACTGAGCAATTTGTACTGCTCTACATCCATTTCTATATCATCTATATCTAGATATAAAATCATAAGTGTCCTGATATTGTGTCTCTAGAAAGCCCCCTCTAGCACAGAACAGGACTTGAAAGTGAGCAGGAATTGAGCACTTGCTGATGAAAGTCAACAAATGAAGTCTTTAGTATGGGATACAACTCAATACCCAAACACTCACAACTGGACCAAAGGGGAACATCAGTATACATGGAGAAAAGATCGAAGGATTCTGTCTTACTTGGATCCACAATCAATGCCCATGGAAGCAGTAGTTAAGAGAAGAAAAAATGTATTGCAAGATCTTTTTAGAGTGCTGAAGAGCAAGGATGTTACCTTGAGTTCTAATGTATGCCACCGTTGAAGGGAATTTCCTGTGCTCCCCAGGGATCTTTGTACGCTGCTATAGAAGTGCCTGACTGCAGATGCAGCATAAAAAACTTGCTCTGCTCCCTTCCCACCATCTGCTTCCTTTCCCACCCCCAATTTAAAAGCTTAATCTCTACGGAATAACTCTAGTTCGGCACGTGAGGTTAGTTTTGCCTTTGGCTGGTAGGAATGAGATGGAGCTCAAGATGACTGGTTGAGTGTCTCAATCTTCACACCCTGCTCCTCGCCCTGTTAGAGCAGAGAAACTACTGCCCATACTGCCTCTTCGTTTAGGTGAGGGGTGTTTCTACTAACCTCTGGGCTCAGACAATAGCCTCTGTGTCCTTATTTCTTCACATCCCACAGCCAATCATTAGCAGTTCCTTTTGACTCTACTTATCAAATGTACTTCTCCCAATCTATCAACCTATTGTCACTTTCTGCGTGGAACACCACAATAGCCTCCGCTTACATTCTTACCATCTGTTCTCCACACGGTGGCCAGAGTGAGATTTTAACATTTATGCAGGCATAAACTTATTGCCATCAAGTCTATTTGGGCTCATAGCGACCCTCTGTAGGGTTTCTGAGATGGTAAATGTTTACGGGAACAGCCGTCATTCTTCCTCCTATCGCCTACTTTGCTGCTGAGAAACGAAACCACAGCGCCCCCAGAGTTCCTCAGAGATATTGCAGGTTTGGTTCCTGATCTCAGTAATAAAGCAAATATTGCAATAAAGTGAACCTCATGAATGTTTGGTTTCCTAGGATAGCGGGTTAGGTCTTAGGCTATTAGGTAACTACAAGTAGTTATTCTATGGCAGAAAGGTGAGGCTTTCAAGTTCTATCAAGATTCACAGTCTCAGAAGCCCACGGGGCAATTCTTCCCTGTTTCGTTGGGTCGCTCTGAGTCACGATTGCCTTGATGTCAGTGAGTCTGACTGCACACAAAAATTACATCTTCTCTGCTGTTTTTGAAGGGTACTAACATTATGAACATATTTGAAATATCTTAGGAATGACACGATAAGGCACAGAAGTCGATTGAGCATTTTCTGTTGGAGAAGTGGTACCCATAGATTTTTTCAAAGCAGGGTTGGTGCAAAGATTCAATCTGTAAAAAAAAAAAAAAAAGGCAATTTTCTGTCAAGGGCATTAGAAGGAAGCACAGCAAAGTGCGGCATACCTGCAGGTCAGCTGAGCTACTTCCACTGCTTTAAAACATCTTGGATAAGACCCATACTTTATTGTGGCCTACAGCCCTGTCTTTCTCCCTCAGTGCTGGGGGTGGTTTCGAACTGCCCACCATATGGATCACAACTCAATGCATAACCACTATTCTACAGTGATTTCTTACTGTCACTCTTCTAGTCAAAGTCTTCCACTCAATGACCTTCTCCTGTCTGGGTCTGGTGGATAGGTTGGGGGAAGACGCTGCTAGCATTGGCTTATGGGCAAATGTACACAGGATTCCCTGGAAGGCCATCCTAGAAGCAGGAGATCTCTTACTAGCAAGAGCCAGGAGTGGAGTTGTCCTCCTGATTCAAGATTCCTGCTCAGTGAATCTCCTGGTTCTAGATGTCAGCTATAACACCCGAGGAGCAGCAGCAGAGCCAGGAGCAGAGGGTGGAGCAGAGTGAGGATCTTCCTAACCCATGAAGCAAGTAACACAGAGTGATTGTGTGCAGGGAGCTGACCTGCAGGGTGGCAAGGGCACTCGATGGGAGACATTGGGCTTGGTGACCCACAGAAGTGGAGCTGAGTGCCTTCCAGGCTGAGGATAGTGGGGTTACTCTGGACACTTCATTCAGGAATTAATGCTGACCCAGGGGGCTTGGGCTATATCCCTTTGGGTTGGGGC
Source organism: Nesogale talazaci (assembly GCA_004026705.1). Classification (NCBI taxonomy): domain Eukaryota; kingdom Metazoa; phylum Chordata; class Mammalia; order Afrosoricida; family Tenrecidae; genus Nesogale; species Nesogale talazaci. The sequence goes on along the minus strand of PVJH01002492.1, from coordinate 98,852 downwards.
TTCTAGCAGAGTGGTACACCTTTGGGCATTTATTAGCAGACCTGAAAATCATTGTTACCTTTCTTGATAAACATGTTATCTCTGAGTATTTCTCAATGGCATTTGGTCTTCTTAGTTTTCTTCACAAACCCTCTCATCAGAACTGTTGTTTGTGACTTCCATGAAGTCTTTGGAGTGGATTCCAGAGGTCCAGTAGAGGAGACCAATGAAGCCAACACAGTCTTTAATATTTGGGCACAAAGATAACCTGTTTCAATTATGCCTCTTCTGAATTCTTGCTCCACAGAAACCTTGAGAGATAATAAACGTCTTTAGAGGGATCATTTTCATTGCTATGTAAAAAGTAGAGAGCAAATACATGGACAAATACGTATCCTTCTCCATTCCACTTTCTTTTGGGGTGAAGGTGTGGACATTGGTGATGGAAGAAAAAACAGCTATCTTGGATTCAGAGATGGACATCGCCACTTGATTATGGCCCAGTCCTGGTGGTGTAATAGCGACACAACTGGACACAGAACCGAATTCACTGCTGCCGACTGGTTCTCATGCAGAGCAGCCCCACAAGGCACAGTAGAACTGTTTGATAGGGTTTCTGTAAATCTTACTGTGTTTGTCTGGGTAGGCTAGAGGAACAAATTTCATAGATATGCATATAAATATAGGGAAAAGGTTTATATACAAGAGGAACAGGGCATTGAGCCCAGTCCAGTTCAAAGTCATAAGTCCAAGATTAGCCCATATGCCCAATACCAGTCTATAAAGTCTCCTTCCGACTCACGAAGTCATAGGTCAGTGGGCACAGAATCCCGGCGCTGGCAGGGGTCTCCACATGACTCCTCGCTTCCAGGGCTCCCAACCACTGGGGAAGATAGCTTCTCATCTTCACGAGGGAAATATCACGAGATTTCCCAGAAGTCTCAGGAGAAAGCCATGCCCACATAGAGCCCTCATTGGCTACTCAATGGCTCTAGATTAACAGGCTAAACTCCACCCATATATTTCAATCATAAAATTAAGCACATGACTGCCACACTTATAAAGTCAAATAGTCTCATTTTTTTCCCAGCAGAGTTATTGGTGAGTTTGAACTGTTGACTTTTCAATATAACCCAATGCTGAACCCAATGTAGCATCAAGACTCCAGTGGTTAAGCACTGTATTATTAACCAAAAGATTAGAAGTTTGAATTCACCAATTAATCCACAGGAGGAAAATGTCTCAGTGTGCTTCCATAAGGAATCTCACTAAATTTATGCCACCAACTTCTTCCAGACTCACAGGGACCCATACAGTCTAAGGCTATAAATCTTTCTTTTTTTGTTTGTTTTTGGGCATCACTGCTCTCCGGTGGTGGGAGTAGGAGGCCCAGCCTTGCTGCTGTATTTGAACCTCCAACCCAGTGGGCTGCAGTCCCGTGCACAACCACTGCACCACCGGGGCTCAGCCCTTAAGGCTATAAATCTTCATGGGAGCAGAAATCTTTCTCTTTCTTCCTTAGAGAGGCTAGTGGGTTTGATTCACCAATGTTGTCATTAGTAGTCTAATACTTAACCAACCCAGGGCTTCATCCTTAAAGATTATAGCCTTGAGAGACACATGGGACAGTTCTCTGTCCTCTTTGTTCACAGTGAGTTAACTCCATGGCAATAGGTTTTGTTGGCTCTGCAACAAGATAAAAGGAACCTGAGACCCTGACACTTTACAATTGTCATATCAATTCTGAGTGAAGGGAAATAAAATTCTGCTATGGTAAAGCCTTTGTTATATTTATGTTTTTGTTATAACTGGCTGTTGCCAAGGACTCATTATTTTAGACAAGAAATGTCATTAAGGATAGCATATTTTGTTAAGTGCTTATTATTTGCTAGACCCTGTAGTATACACACATGATTTCACTCAATCCTCATCACCACCTATAGAGCAGTGGTTCTCAACCTGTGGGTCACGACTCCTTTGGGGGTTAAAAAACCCCTTCCCAGGGGTCACCCATTTTGCCTGGTTTAGAACAGTAGCAAAATTACAGTGCTGAAGTAGCAACAGCAATAATTTTAGGGATGAGGGGTCACCACAACACGAGGAATGGTACTGTAGGCTCGTGCCATTAGGAAGGTTGAGGACTACTGAAAGGGAGGTATTGTTGGGGTTAGGTGCCACTAGGTCAGTTTCCATTTATATTGACCCTGTGTATAAGAGAGGAAACCACTGCCTGGCCCTACACCATCTTCATACCCATTGACATGTATGAGCCCATTGTTGTAGCCATTGCATCCATCCATCTCCTTGGGGGGTCTGACTCCTCCTCACTGATTCCTGACCATGCATGATGCCCTTCCCCAGGGACTGGTTTCTCCTGATACCATGTCCAAACTTTCTCCATCCTCACGTTTAAGGAACTATGGGTATACATCTTCCAAGACTGATGTGCTCCTTCTGGTAGCCCATGACTCATTCCATATTCTTTGAGGATGCCGTAATTCAAAAGCATCAATTCTTTGATCTTTACTCATCTTCCAGCTCTTGCATGCTTGCGGGGCCATTGAAAATTCCATGGCCTGGGCCAGGGTTTTGTCAATGTCACCATATTTCTGGGTATAAAAAGAAGCCCGTGGAGGGTGGGGGCAACGGTGAAATCTGTGGCTCAGACCCAGATTTACAGTTGTAGAAACCTTATACATGGCGATGATGATTGGGCCCTATGAGTTTGGAATTATCTGCAAGACATTATGAACATGGCCACTTTTGTGGCCAGAAAGATGAGGCTCTTTACCCCATAGAGAGTTATTGGTCCAGAAACTCACAGAGGCCAGGTCTTCCTTGTCTTGTCGGGTTCCATGAGGCAGAATCAACTTGATGGCAGTGAGTGGGGTTTTGCTTGATTGCAGTAAAGGGATGAGAAATACCAGTTATTTTTCCTTCAGTATGAATCAGTTTGTGGTTTGAATGCATATTTTATCTATTTTATTTTCTAGAGTAAAATATTTTTTCACGCATGGCTAGGCGGTTTATTAGCAAGGTTTAAAGCCTACAAATAAGGTTCAGGAATGTTAAGGACACAGTTCTTTTGTTCACAGTGTCTCTTCTGAGCTATGCTTGTAGGCATATCTCTCTCTGGACCTTGACTTTAACCACATGACCAGGTGGCCTTTGCCCTGCTCCCACCAGGTTGCAAACCTGATAAATGTCCCAAGGTCCCCCTGCTCTGCAAGTCAGTTTATTTCCCTTAAATGCTCAGCATTGCACATCCTTTTTTTTCAGGAAGCCTGTTGGTCTGCCTTGGTCTCTGCTGCCCCTGCCTCTTTCCTCTGCAGGGATCTCAGATATGTTTTATTCTGATGATTCTTCATTCTTGGTGCTAATAAGATGACCTCTTCCTGTTATGGAGATGGCTAACTTTATGTCAAGCAGAATGGCTAATGTGCCTATGCCTCTCATCTCAGTTATAGATGTCTTATTTGGACGCTAAAGTAAAACACTTTACTATGTGAAAATATGGTTTTAAAAAATCTCTTGATTACACTTTAAATAAAAAGTCAAAGATACATTTGCTATTTCTTTCTCTCTCTCCCTCCTTCTCCCACCCCATCAGACATTTATTTTTAAAGGAAACAAGAGCTGTTTGGTTATGGTTATATTAAATAAAAATCTACAGAGTGATGGTAACTACATTCCAGGACTGAGACTTGCAAATCATAGGGGCAACATGAGAAATTTTTGAATGAATGATGGAATGGCTTAATATCAAGAAACACCAGCCATCTGTGGTGGTCATGTGCTTATGTTAATTTCATGATTGAGATGTAGAGGTGGAATCGGGCCTGTTAATCTGGAGATAGCCATTGAGTAGCCAATGAGGCCTCCGTGTGGGCATGACTTTCTCCTGAGACTTCTGGGAAATCTCACGATATTTCCCTCATAGAGTTAAGAAGCTATCTCCCCAGTTGTTGGGAGTCTCAGAGACGATGAATCACGGACAAGACAAGATGGCAGCATCTGAGGAGCCGGAGGAGAAGCCACACAGCTTTGCCCTGATGGAGCCAGACTTCTGAAGATGGAGAGGCCACGTGGGGACCCCTGCCAGTGCTGAGTTGCTTTTACCACCACTGAATGCTGTTGATGAACCCTGAGCCTGGAAGCAAGGAGTCATGGGGAGACCCCTGCCAGCTCTGGGATTCTGTACCCACTGGCCTGTGACTTCATGAGTCAGAAGGCGACATTATAGACTGGTATTGAGCATATGGGCTAATATCGGACTTATGACTTTGAACTGGACTGGGTTGGGATGCTTTCTCAGTGTTCCATTCCTTTTGTATATAAACCATTCCCTTATATCCATATGCGTGTCTATGAAATTTGTTCCTGTATTCTACCTGGACTAACACACCATCCTTTGGGAGATATGCTCTTATTCACAGCACCTTATTTGGTAGCGTGTGAAGCAAGAGTTGTGAGATTTGACTGGCTGTGGGGATGTCAGATTAAGCTGAATTCTATATCCCAGAAGCCAAACCAAATTCACTGCCATCAAGTGGATTCCAATTCACAGTGATCTTCAAGGACAGAAAAGAAATGTCCCTGAGGGTGTCTGAGACTAAATCTTTACATGAGGAGAAAACTTTGCCTTTCCCTCGAGGAATGATTGACAATTTTGAACTGCTGATCTTGCAGTTAGCAGCCCAACCTCTGCCACCAGAGCTCCTGAATTCTGCATAGTAAAGGAGAAAGAGTTATGTGATCCACTCCTTTATTGGATGAACAATGGATTAACTCCTTGGGCTGTCTGCCTTTCTTTTTCCTCAGACTTTGTGATTCTATCCAAAGGCATAAATGCTTCTTGGTAACTTTGCTTACATTTGGCTGGGGTGCAAGATTTTCTTTTGTTACCTTTCAATAAGAAGACCTCTGAAAAGCGCTTCAAATTTTTCTGATTTTGTTCTCACCAGGCATGTGGTATGGACCCAGAGAATAACAAACTGCCTCCAGTTTTTCTTTGAGCCTGTGGCGATGAAGAGTGGGAGTTAATTTTGTAAACTTGGGAGAGATGGTTGTATATATTTATGGGATTGGTTCAGTAACAAACCCGATAGAAACAAGGCAGCATTGTCATTACACTCAGGTTTCAATGAGCTGACACTCTTTATTACATGTTATGCTTCCCCTTGGTTCTAATATGTGTCTGGGCATTGATGGGATCAATCAAAATTTTTATAGAACAATAAAGGATGTTAAGAACTTAGCTCAGAAGATGGAATTTTATTAGATTGACTATTGCATCATGTAATTGTTTAAAAAAAAATCTTAAAAGGTCTGAATTTCTCCAACTCCAGGGTTCACACCAAGGTCAGCAGTAGTCCAAAGAAAACTGGTAGAAAATTGCAAGCTACAAATTATCTAAAGTACTGAAATGGATTTGGAGCAAAAAGCCCTTGCTAAACCTTTCTGTAATTTTAAAAAAAATTAGGCCCATGCCTTTCCAAAGTTTGTTCTACAAAAGAAAATAATGAGTTACAGGCTTAGAACTATATAAGTTAGGAGTTGTTTGGAATTTATGGACTTCTAAAGAACATAAGATTATTAAATTCCACTGATGAGAAATACAAGTCCCCAAAGTAGGACTTGTATTCAAGCCTTCTTATCTATTCACCATGTATTTTTTTCAAACAAATCTTATTTTTCTGAACACTTATAGCATATGACCCTTTCATGGGTCCCCAAGAGGAAGTATCCAAACTTCTGTACCTGCTTCTCCCTTCTCCATCCTTCCTTTGCATCCTAAACTATGTATTTATTGAACCAAGACCTGGTGTCACATGCACTAGTAGAGCTGTGAATACTTGGCTCCCCTCCTCACAGAATAGTCTCTTCACATCAAAAAAGAATTCAAAATGGTGAATCCGTGATCTATTATTATGTAACGCAATATCCAAAAACGTAGCGCCCCCTTCCACAAAACAAAACAACCATAAAACTGCCAGGTTTTCTATTCAGACTCAAGAGCAACCCTTCCATTATATAGGGTTTCAAAGACTCAAATCATTATGAGAGCAGATAGCTTTATAGTTCTTTCATGGAGTGATGGGTGAGTTTGAACTGCCTACTTTGTAATTAGCAGTCCAACCCTTGACCCCACTGAACTCCGAAATGTAAAACAGTGAACATTTATCATTCATAGATTTTGTGGGACAGGAATAGCCGAACGAGGTGTTCTTGGCTCAGCATCTCTCATGAGATAGCCATCAAGTTGGCAGTGAGGACCGCTTTTAACTGAAAGTTTGGGGTTCAGGGATTTCAAGTGTGTCCACCTGTTTGTCGGCATAGTACTTATGCGTTGGACTAGTATCTGCAAGGTGAGCAGTTGGAAACCAACAGATGATCTACAACGCTGGGGCTTTCTACCCCTGTAATGAAAGTGACAGTATTAGGTGAGGCAGGGGGAAGGGAGTGATGAGCTAGTAATGACAGGGACAGGGAAGTAGCAATGGAACTAAAATTGACAGTGAGGAGGGTGTAGCATTCTTGGTCATGTTTGCTCAATTAATATATATCCGAGAGGAAATACTGAGAGGTGGATGATGGGTAAACATGATAGTGAGACTAGAGGAAAGAAAAAGGAAAGAACAACAAAGTAAAATTACATATATAGGTATACATATAGATATGTAAATATAGGTATATTTAGGTATAAATATAAACATGTTTATAAATGCAATGTATAAAAATATATAAGTACATTATAAATACAATAAGGAAGCAGGTAGACTTTGGGCCTTTACTTAAATTTTACCTCAGTACAAGAACAACTTGTTCTAATAAGGTGGTAATGTATGGTATTCACCTTCCTGACACAATCGCTGAAGACAAAATTGGTGCATAAGCAAATGTGATGAAGAAAGCTGATGGTGCCCAGCTATGAAAAGATACAGTGTCTGGGGTCTTAATGGCTGGAAGTTCAGTAAACAGCCATCTAGCGGGGAAGCAACAAAGCCCGCATGGAAGAAGCACAGCAGCCTATGTGATCATTAGGTGTCAATGTGTACATGTATCAGAAGTTCAAAAACAAGCAATCAAATTGACATGAAGAGCACAAAGTAGAGACCTGAAGCCAACCTGTACAATAATTAGACAGTTTCTTTTAGCATGGTCACACAGAAGGGATGATAAGTTTCTTTCTCTTACTGTAGGGTCTTAATTTAACCCCATATGTTCATGTTTATAATTAAGATCCTTTGATGTATGAAGTCCAAGATAGATAAAACCTGCAGAAATAGTAATTGGAGTAATGATTCTCTTAGGGTATGGGAAGGAGGGGACAATGGGATAGGGGGAACTGAAAACAATGATAACTGTATCACCCCACTCGAGGGAAATGAACAATCGCATTGTAGGTGATCAGAGGCATTGTATGGTGTAATATATTGCATATATATAAATAATGTAATATAATAATGAGGGCTTCAGGAGAGTAGGGAGGAGGTAAAGCAGAACTGAGATCAAAGAGTTCAAGAAGAAGGAAAATGTTTTGAAACTGGTGGTGGCAGCGATTATATAATTATGCTTGATCTAATTGCATTATGGATAGTTGTAATATCTATAAGATCTCCCAATAAAATGATTAATGAAATAAAGTAAAATAGAGAGAGAGTGTGTGTGTCACAGAGACTCCCAGGGGCAGGTGTGCCCTAACAGGGTACCAATGAATGTGAACGAACTGCCTGGCAGTGAGCGTTGTCAGGTTTCAGGTCCTTGAGAGCCTGTGTCTGGGTACTTCAGTTCATACCACCTCTGCAATTGGGGATTTTGTCTTTAAATTTAACATTACTACTTGAGTATCTTTTTCCAGGTCATTACATTAAAAATAATTAAATACAGTGGCATCTTTTTGTTTATTTAACCATTATTGTTTTTTTTTGTTGAGCATTAAAATGGTTCCTTTTAGAAATAAAGATGTTTCTTCCTTCGTAAGTAAGGAACATACTGAGTAGCTGTCTGCAGCTCTGTTCTCTTAATGCAGATTCCTAGAAATATTGGGTCAAAGGACATAAACATTTTTGCATGAACATTTAAAATGTTCTTACCTGAATTACATCTTGCAAAAGGCTCTCTAGAAATTTGCCATTTTAACTTCTTACCATCAGTATATTATGTCTTGCTTAAAAAAAATTCTTTGCTAAATTGATAAGCTAGAATGAAAAAGGTCTCCTTTTATATAGTGACCTCTTCATTGATCTCCTGCCTGTAGTCTTAACCCATTCCTATCACACCTATACAAGGCTGCTGGAGAGATTTTTCTCTAAAACCCAATGCTGAACATATCACCTGCTGGTGATCATATCCTTTGTTTCCCAATGCTTATCAGATCAAATCTTAAGTCTGAAGAATTTCTTATCAATTCTTTTTTAATTTGACTTTTGCTTATGGTTCTAGCCTCATTTCTAACTTCTCTTCATGGTGCCATGGATGATGTATTGGGCTGCTAACCGCGAGGCCAAAAATTCAAAACTAGCAGCAACCTGGAGCTTTCCAAAGATTGGGAAACTTGCAGGAGCCATCTTATGGTATCATACAGGCTTGCAACCAGTCAGAATTGACTTGATGGCAGTATATTGGTGGTGCATATTCTCCTCTCCATGAACACTAAACTACTCTGTTACAATTCATTTCCTTTTCACAGGATCATCCCCTTATGCTTTTTCCCACTTGGTTTGCAGCTCTCCCCAAATTTGTTCGCGAGGAGGCAGAAGGTGGATGAGGTAGACCTTGGACGGGAAGAGAACAGCTGGGAGAAAAGTAGGCTGCACCAATTGACACGAAAGTGTGTCTCTGTAACATTCTGTGGGTTGTGACCACGGCAGGCCCACCTATCGGCTAATTGGTTAAGAAACACCGAGTGATGTGAATGATGGCTGTGTGAGCAGGTCGTTTCTCCAGTAAATTGTGTATCGCTGTAAAAGGTGGTCTCTCTTGGTTTGGATGAACTTTTCACGGTGTCTCAGGCAATGCTGGAAGCCTTGAATCCCACCATGGGACTCACACCCAGTGACACTAGTGGCACTGGAAGTGCTCCCAAGCGGCAGAGCTATCGTGGCATCACAAGACAATGTTGCATTGCTCAACACGTTGCATAGGTTGAGATCTGCAGCTTTTCCAATGAATGGACCTAAGGTAATGGCTATCATCCGGAAAGGAAATTCATGTGGCCACTGCTGTAAGTCCACCAGTTAGCACACAAATCTTGCACTTTTGTTGAATGTCTACTACTCTTGTATCCAAAATGCACCATTTTTTTTTGGTGTGGATGCAATATATAATACATACAACATACAAAATGTGCCAAGCCATAAAGAGGCATACACACAACTCACTGCAGCATTGTTCACAATAGCAAGAAGATGGAAATAAGCTCAATGCCCACCAGCAGCAGAGTGGAGAAAGCAACTCTGGTAAGTTCACACAATGGACTACTATGCCAAGCCAGAGCAAACCAACCAGCCATGCGACAAATCTTCTCTATCATCAAGCCCATTCTGACTCTCGGTAACCATATGGGACAGGGGCTGTCCTGTGGGCTCCTGGGTCCATACCTCTTTATAAGAGTAGCAGTTGGGGGTTTCAAGCTGCTGATCTTGTGACTAGCAGCCCAACGTATTGCCCACGACTCCACCTGGAATACTTTACTCATCTCTAAACAACAATGACTAAACCAACAAACATCTCATGACATGGACGGCTTTGGAGAACATTATACTGAACGAAATTAGCCAATCAAAAAGGATAAATATTATATGCGACCCCTGTTAAAAGGGAGGGAAAAAGGATAAAGACTTTCATACCAAAGAGAACAGACTTTAGTAGGTAAGGAAGGAAAAGCAGTGGACTGGACTGATGAATACGGTTACCTTCAATGAAGAGGAAGCTATGGTTCCACAAGAAAGAGGAGAGAAATCAAGGAGTCAGGGAAGAGTACACTGGGGGTGGTTGATTGGTGGTCTAAAATGTTAAATCCAAAGTTGATGATCTGAAATGCAAGCCTCCACCCAATTTACTATAAAAAGTGTTATTAAACAAAAGAGTAAAACATGTCCAAATGTGCTAGTCAACTGCTGTTATAAGGCTAAAGACTAATACTAGCAGACTATCTTCAACTCAAAGTTGCCCCCAAGTACCTTCCACAAGATCATAATTAAAATCATGTTTCCTTGTTGAGAGGCTTGATGGCAGCCTAACAAGGGCTTGGGTAAATAGCTTTATAGAGTCTCTTTTCTTTAGGAGTTGCACAGTATATCAGTGTAAAGTTGGAATGCCCATGTGCTTCGGTGTTTGAATTTCAGGTCATTTTTTTTAAGCAATGTCATGTATTCTGTTTCATTTCTAACTCTATTCTTACTTCAGAGCTCTCCTGTTGTATGCCTCTTCTCTATGGTATTAAAAATAATACATAGTGAGATGGAGGCTGGGCTAGATTAACGTTATACAAATCTGATTAACATCATCTGCTGTGTTTCAAAGGTCAGGTGCGTTCAGCGAGTTTACTTTGAAATTATTTTGTTTATTTTGTGGGCATATACATCATGAGCTTTCTAAAGGTCAAAAGCAGAGTTTGTTCTTGGATTCAAAAGCAATCTGATTTCCATTTACATATGCTTTGGTGACCCTACATGCAGGAGCAGGCCCAGTTAAGTCATACTTCCAGTTTGTGTTCGGTTTAATTTCCTCATAAAGAAAATCCCTGCTAGATTAAAGCAGTGCTGAAATATAATTTTCCTTAAATCACTTTTATTCCCAATGAGGTTCAGAGGAGAATGGGCCTCATAAATGACACCTGAACTCTGAAGGTTGCTTGCCAGCCCGTTTTGTTTTCAGGGGTGTAAACATCTGAGTCAGCAGTTAGCTTTCTTACCTGGAAGCGGATGCAAAGGTCAGGGGAGTTTAGACTCTTGGGTTTTATTAACATTTACCTGGTACAGATCTCAAAGATGTATTAATGAATGTTTGCAAAATTGCTGTGTGCTTCAGAGAGAAGAGGCTCCCATAAATTATACAGTCTTAGTCAATGTGCAGAAAATCTGGAATCTGGTTACATATATGAATTATTTGATCATTAATTACTTTAAACCTTTTAATAAAAATCTCCCTTATCATATGTACTTTAGCAAGATAAAAAGAAAACCTTGCAGCATATTTGTATCTGTGTTCATTAACATTCTGGTGGAATAATAAACCTCAAAACGATTCATGTATGAATCAGTGAGGCATGGCTAATTACAGTTTTCAGCCACACCGCCAATAACGTTCACCAAGAAACGTGGCGGCTGCTAAATACATCCCTCTGCATTTCTGTTGGGAGAGTGGTAGGAAACAGGAAGGTTGCAAATTGCAATTTAAAAATGTCTAAATATTTTAGGGGCATGTACATTACAAATCACTTTTAGGCAAGTATTTATCACAAGCATGACATCCTGTTATCAAAACAGAAAGCAAAACAAAACAAAACAAAAAAACCCTTGCAGATTTGCCTTAAAAACAAAGCAGGAGACAAAGAAACAACCACAGGTCCAGAGAAAGGGAGAAGGGTATTGTCCTAGAAGGAAAGAGAGGGCCTTCTTGGAATGTTAGGAGGGATGATTTGCCATCCTTTGTAACAATGCCTTTTATATTGAGTTCTAGAAATGAATTTTCCTATACCTTACAAAGTCGTGTTCACACTCTGACTCTCTGTGGTCCACAAAAATATATAAAAGAAAAGTAATCTGAAAAACATACAGCGGATACAGGTGCCATGACCCAGAGCACTGACTTTCATAATGCACATTAGAAATCTTTTACATATTTTGGGGGTTTGAAATATTTTCCCATTGCTCCATCCATACTATCAAACACACAAGAGCTGCATGAGTAAACATTAGCATCCAAATTTTATTTATTACTTAAATTGATGTTCTTTTGATGTTCAGATGTTCAAAACAGTACAAAGTAGTTTAAGACACACTGGTACCCAGATGCACTCTTCCAATTATTGTTCACAATCATTCAGAATGCTTCAAGAAATGTTTTACACAGATGCAAGTACAGATCCATAATCCCTTACCTGCAATTCTGAAATCTAGATACTGAAAGTTCGGCCTTTGATGTCGACCTACGTACAGTGTTTGTGAAACCTAAATATCTTTGGTTGCAGCAATAGTAATATCTTTGATTGAAGGATGTGGTTCTATGACTTTTCTAAGAGTGTTATATAGTTAATATCCATAGATCTTTTGTTTCTAAACATTGATGCATTAATTATTAATTTCCAAAACAAATCTTTCCCACAGGTTTTAGATGTATGGCAGTTGGGCTTAATAATTAAGAGTATTGGGGGGATACCCTTCCCCTGAAACCGAAATTGCCCTGGCTAGAACAGAGCTTTTGTAAGATACATTTTTTCTCACTAGGCGAGCATCTAGCCTGGGCATTGCCTGGGCTCTCTCTAGCCACAGTGAATTTTTCCATCAAAGCAGTTTCCCATGAACCTCATTTTTTTGTGAAGGCCAATTTAAGAGAACACTGCATGACTGAGATTTTGTGTCCTCCTAAGGGAAAATACCAGGGAATCTGTTGTGATGTTGAATACTGCTTATAAGGACAGTGTTATGTGAGAAACACAAGTGTACAAGTGGTTTTCTCATTTCACAAAAGGTGGAATGTTGCTCGATGACAAACCTCAAGCTGGAAGTCCATCAACTTCCTGAACAGAGTTCATTCTACCAGGTCAGACTGTTAATTAAGCTTTCTATTTGTAGGTCCTGAAAATATTGTCTAACAGTGTGCAACAACAACAAAAAGGCCTGATTTGTAGCAGATGGGGACTGGTTTTGCCACCATAACAATGCACCTGCTCACGCAGCCATCTCAATGAGACAGTTTGTGGCAAAAACAAACAAATAAACAACACAGCAATTTCCTATCTTCTCTCATGCACCGTACTCACCTGACCTTGTTGTGTGTGACTTCTTTTGCTTCTGCAAATGAAGGACACGAAAGGATAGCAATTTAACAACATAGAAGAGGTGAAGTAAAAAACGAGGTAGGGGCTGGCTGTCAGCCATCCAAACAAGTGAGTTTGGAAAATGTTCCCAAGAACGAAATTGCATATTTGACAAATGTATTGAGTTTAATGGAAAGTACTTAGATGGTGATAAGATAGTTGTGTAAAAAAAAAAAAAAAGGAAATACATAGCTTTGAAAAAAAATTCCACTTTGGGGAGTACCCCTCGTGTGTGTAACATGTAACCCTCTTCTATGTTTATACAAGTGGACCATGCTATATATATATATATCATAATCTATTACGTGATATATAGCATATATATGTAGCTACATATACAGCACATATATAAATATATATATATTTCTGGCAACTGTGTGTTGTTGTTAATTCTGTCAAGTTGACTTCAAAATAAGGTAGCCATATATACAACAGGAGGAGACACAACCCGGTCCTACATTGTGCTCATAATCACCCACATGTTCTTGCCAATCCATTTCACTGAGGGCTGTCCCTCACTTGCCCTCTACTTCACCCAACCTGGTGTTCTTCTCTAGTGACTGATCCTGCCTGCTGACATGACTAAAGAAAGCAAGGTGGACAGCGTTGCATACGATTTCCATTGACTACATTGTAGAAATAGACCATCAAGCCTTTTTCCCTTGTCAGACTTAGTCTGAGATTCCCATTGAAACTTGTTCTCCATAGGCATCCTGCTGGATTTATGTACTGGTACACAGCTTCCATCATCACAGTAACAAGCAAGTCACCACATTATGAGAAACCGAAAGGCTGGTTGTGAGGCAACTACATACCCTACAGAATCTGTCTCATGTCCTATTACTTTCCCTCTTATTTGGTCTTTTGCCATCACATGGGTCTCCTTGCTATTCTTGTCAAACTTGTTCTCATCTTAAGGTATTATATTTACATTTCCCTCTACTTTTCACAGATTTTCTTATGGTTGGACCTCACATTTCCTTTGAATTTTGTTCAAATAGTACTTCTTCAAAGAGGACTTTTCTGGTCACTCATCTAAAAAAAGACAAACCATCACTTTCCATTCCCTTATTTTGCAACTTTATGTGTGTGTGTGTGTGTGTGTGTGTGTGAATGGCATCATAAAATTGTATTGTAAGACTTACTTGTATTTGATCTATGAAATTCATTTCTTTTAGAATAATTAATAAAAGACTAGTCTCTAAGAAGTGGAGAGCAAATATTTCCCAGACACCCAACTTTTCTAAGGTGCTATACTGCTCCATTATCCCCAATGTCAATCACCACTCCTCCCCTTAGTATAGTCACTCATATCCCAGCATGTCAGTGCAACACCTCACAGAACTCATGAAGGTTTAAAAAATGTCTTATGTTGTTGTGGATACTGTTAAGTCCTAAATCACCGGTTTGGCGTATCCTCTTTATCCACAAGACTCAGATGCTAATGAAATCATGTTAGGTGGAGTAAAGTCAAATGCAGGGTCAAGAGTGAGAATCAAACATGTCTGAATGACAGAGCAGCTCTTTTTGGCTCTGGGAATTCTCCAAATGGAGAGGTCACAAAATGAATGTGTTTGATGGAGGTTTTCTTTTGCCTTCTGCAGACATACTCCCAAAGAACAAAGAATGGAGACTTGAGTCCTTTATCTAGGTAAGTAGACTCAAAATATATCCTGCCTTTATACTGTCCATGACAGAAAACTTTCAAAGATGGGATTATAACCACAGGTCTAGAAGCTAGAATTTATATACTAAAATAGGTTGTGGCTGGATGGACTGTATTAAGTAATTGGCTAGATCTCAGGTAATCTTCTCTGATAGAAATTTTATGGGGTGGAATATCTATTATGACTTATTATGCACTGATGTATCTGTAGCACCCACAACAATGTCTGACACTTATATGATTATTCAATACATATTTATTGATTTTTTCCTTTTTGCCTCAAAATGACACAATTTACTGTTATTATTTTTTTTCACCAAGTTCTAACTACTCTTAAAGTAGACGAAGAAGCATGCTTATGAAATCACCAGTTGATCCTAAGGACTGTCCCTGTCTCATTCATGCCTGTCCTCATTCTACACAGGGTTGCAGACTGATGGATCCCTCCTGACTTGGGGGCTTTGCATGTGCTGCTCCCTCTGCCTGGAACCTCACTCTCAACCATTAGAGTTACCAGTTGAATTGCAGCAGGCTGTTTACTTTTTAAGGTCTCCGTTATGGAATATGTATCCAGGACTAGTCCACTGGTGACTCATTATGGGATATGTATCCAGGACTAGTGTATTGGTGAGTCCCCAATCCCTAGCATAGAGTAAAATTAGAGTTGTCCACCATTTTGCACTAAATCCTCTAGTAAAGAAACACATTTTTTTTTACTGCTTAGCAAATATTTTTTTAAAGTTTCTCCCTTTAGGATGATGAAAATGCCTTTAAAATGCCAATGAAACCAGGGCAGTGTTTTTAGAGGCATACTTTCTTGAAATAGAATGATGAAAGATCATAGCTTATCTCTGGGCCACCCTCGTGGGATCACAGCTTGGACACTGGGCTTAGTTTTATGCACCTTATGTTCGAGGTAACTGGAAGATGATTGGAAAAGATGGCAGTAAGAAGGATTAAGTGTGATTATTTATGAGGCATAGTTAAAAGGAGACATCATGCATATGTTCACTAACTATAGGGAATTGACCGATCTCTAAGTAACTGATGAATAAATCCATCAAAGGAACACATTTAGTATGGAAAAGCAGGGGGATAAATAAGATGAGAAAATGAAAGGGCGGGGATTTTAGGGATCTTTCAGCGTATTGTGGGGCACCTTTGACTAGCAACTAGAATTCTCCAACAGAAGCTAAAAATGTGAAAAGTAACAGGCACTTATGAAGGAGAGTGGAACATATGAGGGTAGCTGATGCCTACATATTTCTATATTTTACATTAAAAATAAACAAAACAGCATCATTTTCTCTTTTCCCCCTACCAATGATTTTATTGGGGGCTCTTACAGCTCTTATAACATTCCATACATCATTTGTATCAAGCATATTTGTACACATGTTCCATCTTTATTTCCAAATATTTTCTACTTGAGCCTTTGTTATAAACCCTCTTTCCCCCTCCTTTTTTTTTAAATAAATCATTTTATTGGGGCTCATACAACTCCCATTATGATCAATATATACATCAATTGTATGCAGACCATATTTGCACACTAGTTTCCATCATCATTCTCGAAACATCCTTCCTCCACTTAGGGCCCCAGTACCAGCTCCCCATATTTCCCCTTCTTCCCTTCTCCCTCTCCCCCATAAATATTTAATAATTTACAAATTGTTATTGCTGTTTCATATTGTACACTGTTCATTGTGTTCCTTTGCTCACTTCCCTGTTGTCTGTGCCCCAGAAAGGAGGTCATATGTAGATCCCTGAAATTGGTTTCCCCTTCCTATTCCCCCTTCCCTTCACCTTTCTGGTATCCCTACTCTCAACAGTGGTCCTTAAGGGATTATCTATCCTGAATTCCCCATGTTTCTGACTTCAGTGTACACCCCCTGTTCTAGCTGGATTTGTCAGATAGAATGGGGATCATGATAGTGGATGGGAGGAAGCATTTAAGAACTAGAGGAAAGTTGAATATTTCATTATTGCTACACTGTACCTTGACTGACTCATCTCCTCTCTGCAACCCCACTTTAAGGGAATGTTGCTTGACCTATTGATGGGTTTTGGGTCCCAAATATGTACTCCTCCTCATTTATAGTGATGTAATATTTAGTTCTTTGATGCCTGATACAAATGCACACATTTGGCTTCAGTGATCATGTCGGGAGGGTGAGCATCATGGAATGCCATTTTAATAGAACAAAATATTCTTGCACTGATGAAGTACTTGAGTGAAGGTCCAATGACCATCTCCTGTCCTAATACTAATCCTAAGAATATATACACATTGATCTATTTCTCCATTCTTATATATAAATATATTCACCTATGTACATACCTGTATTTAGACCTTTATAAATGTCCTTACCCCCAATTGTTTCCTCTATTTCCTTTTACTTTCCTTTTCTGCCACTATCATGCTCTGCCTCCATTTGAATTTCAGTATTTTCTCTCTGTTACATTACTATTAATCAATCCCTATTGGACCTCTAACACCAACCTTATCACTGATTTTGAATCAATTGTTATACCCTTATCCCTGGGCTGGTCAATACCACCTCCTTCCCCCTCCTCCCAATCTCTCATGTCACCCCCACACCCCCGAACCACCAGTCCTGTCATTTTCATCTCCAGATTGTTCATCCAGTCTACCTTTTCTAGATGGATCTGCAGATATAACAATATGTACCCCAAAAACCCAGGTATCCTAACATGAAGTAACCAAAGAAAATAAAACAATGATAACAAAAAACCCCTCAATGTTTTATATATATATATATATATATATATATATATGGAAAAAAGAAAAATAATAATAAAATTAAAACCTGTGAATAGTTCAGGATCTGCTTGTTGACCTCCAGGAGTTTCCCTGGTTGAGTCTGATGGGGTGCCACACCCTGGCCCCAAAGTGTATCCTTGGCACTCCATTGGGATGGGAACTCCATGCTCTGTTGCATATCCTTAGTGTTTTGCATGGTGTAGTTGGGTCAGACAGGGTATAATCTTGACCCTGTTCTCCATTGTTGTTCCCAAAGGGTCTTGGTTCAGTGAGGGAAGCAGTATTTCATAGTGGGGTTGGCCATATAATCATCTCTATGCATTGGCTATTCTGAGTGGGAATTTTGTCCTGAAGGCTTGGTGGGCCAGGATGTACTCCATTCAATTTTCCTCCCCCTTTATTTGTTCTCCTGTGCTCTGGTCAGGCATATCTCACCCCAAGCTGCAGCTTCAGTGCTGACCTCCAAAGCAAACTCCCCTGGGGGAAGAGGCAGCTGCCCCCATAGTTGGGATTGGGGTTGGGCACTCAGACCCCTCCACTTTCCCTGCTCCATGCTGTCTTACTGCATTCACATCCTGAATCACCAGGTCTAAGTTTGGCCTCTCTTTCCCTGTGGAGATATAAATAATACACTCTACTTGGGTGGGTTAGTATCTCATTCCCTTGCTATGCATCACCATCTGCAACCAAGCACCCCCCGCCCCACCCCAGTTGTGTCATCCTTTGGTAGACCAGTAATTCGGATGTTATTTCTCCTTATAACATCAGAGATAGATCTTACGTTTTCTTCAGTTTCTCTTATAATATTATTAGAATTTTGTTAGCGTATGTTAAATTCTACTTGGCCACTGGTGTGGTTTTCAACTTCCTGTCTATTTGCAAAGTCTGTGAGTCTGCTGTTGGTTTTTGTTATCTCATTCCTAATCTCGTGTATTTCTCTTTGATGTATGGACTTTATCTGATATATCAATTCACCTTTTTTCTGTATTTCTCCCTCAAATCCTGTGTGACTGCAAGTATAATTCTGAATATTTATTTTTGCAGCATATCAATATCTCCTTCTTTTATGCATGTCATTAAGTTCAGGGCATCTTCTACCATTACCTTTTTTTTTTCCTGTTTTTTCATTGCTGTTGTTGGGACTGATTTCTGTGTGCATTGCATTCTTTTTGAGGAACCACGTGCCATTTTTCAGAGACTTGAAGAGCAGTGGCTCAGGAGACTTAATGGAATGTGTGTTTGAACTTCCTGTGACTAATTTCGCTATGGAATTAGCCTAACACTTTAGTCTCTTGTGACTTCATTCTTTCTGTAGCTCACCAGTACTCTGTTATCTGGAGGGCAAATTGGGTGGTCCTCTCAGGGACCACCGGTTGGATTATTGTGAACCCACAAGGATGGTGCTGCACTACACAATCTCACTAAGAGCTGGATGGTGTAGCCCATGGCAGCCCGGGGCACTGCAGGGGGTGCTTGTCGGTGCCCACTGCAAGGGGAGTGCCATGGCAGGCTGGTAGGCTACCCATTCCTGAGTAGAGCACTGTGAACCATGGACGGAACTGCTTGGATGAGGCAGATGGCCACGGAGGCTAGGCAGTGGTTTCAGCAGCAGAGTGAAACTCTGGCCAATGCCCTGGAATGGCCCAGGGCCTCGAGAGTCACAAGGCAGGTGGGAGAAATATTCCTCAGTTAGATGGCCCCCCAGAGGACATGTAAGAGCTTTCCCAAACACACAGGCTGGAATTCCCCTATAAGAAATATCCAGGTGGAGGGTGGGTGGGCTTCTCCAGCCTCAGGCTACTCTGCACTTGTGGGGCTCTCCAAGCTGGGTGTAGCAGGCCTAATTGTCCTAGTCTACGCAGAGTTGTCTGGCCTGTGAGCCAAATTGGAAAAGACCAGGAGTTAACACAAGAAACTAGGTTTGCCAAAACTGTGGGGTGGGGGTGATAGGGGTGGAATAGAGAAAATCGAGGAACTCAAAGTCACCACATAGTTGAGCCCCAATCCCTAAGCAAGGTTGCAGGGCAGCAAGTGTTCAATCTCTGGCCCGCACTAGGGGCAAGCCAGCCGCTCTGAGGAGACTATGGCCCTGGGCCAGCTCCCACTGACCCGGCAGCAGCTCAGCGGAAACAGTGGAGCGGCTAGGGTCAAACTTTCCCTGGGGTCCATCTCCTGCCGACTCCCAATGGTGAGTGTCACGCAGTCGTCATCTTCCCAGAAGTCTAACATCTTTTTTACCTTAAAAAAAAAATCCTTTTATTGGGGGTTCATACAACCCTTATCACAACCCATACATAAGTCCATTGTGTGTCAAGTACATCTGTATGTCCTCTGCCCTCATCATGCCCATAGCATTTGCTTTCTGTCTCAGTCCTTGGAAACAGCTCCTCATATTTCCTCCCTTCCCACTCCCCCTATCATTTATTCATTATAATTTATTTTTTTATTAAATTATTTATAATTTATAAATTATTACTTTGTCATTTCTTGCACTGTCTTATGTCTCTCTCAACCCACTTCCCTGTTGTCTGTACCCCAGGGAGGAGGTTATATGTAGATCCTTATAATTGGTTCCCCCTTTCCATCCCACCTTCCCTCCACCCTTCTGGTATTGTCAATCTCACCACTGGTCCTGCAGGGATCATCTGTCCTGGATTCCCTGTTACCGGCTCCTATGTGTACCTGTGGTATAGTTGAATTTGTAAGGTAGAATTGAGATTATGATAGTGGGAAGGAGTAAGCATTTAAGAACTAGAAGAAAGTTGTATACTTCATTATTGTTACACTGTACCCTAACTGACTCATCTTCTCCCTGTGACCCCTCTGTAAGAAGTCCATTACCTACAGCTGGACTTTGGGTCCTCAACTGGTACGCCCCCTCATTTACAATAATATAATTTTTAGTTCATTGATGTCTGATACCTGCTTCCTTAGACACCTCATAGCGACACAGACTGGTGTAACAGCATCATTTTCATATTGTTTATGATTTCTCCCATGAAATATATCCTGCTGAGAATTTTGTCCAAAAGACTGGATTATAACCTGCAACAAATGACTGAGATGAATTATGCAGAAGGTCCAACTATTTGACCTCTAATATCCTTTCTAGTTTTGACATTCTGTTTCCAAGTGAAGGATTTCCATGAAGGTCCTGCGTGCTCAAAATAGATTGCTGTTGGAAGTGTTTAAGCAGAATAGTATGTGACTACTAGGTTTTCCAGACATCATGATGGCACCAAAATTTGTGAGAATTTGTGGGGTCACCTTTGCTGTTTTGGTTTATGGCTGAGTTAAAAAGAATGACTGAGCAGCCCCAATTCCAGGCCCTTCCAGTACATACTCTGCTGGTTTTTCATGGCCAAAACACAACTATCCATTCCCGTCATTTATCTTTTGTTTGCATATGGTGAAATGGAATTTCTGATTATGGTTCTTCTATCCATGCCTTCATACTACCCACCAAAGGATTGGGTGGGACTATGGAAATAGGAAGTTAGAAACACTAATCAAGGAATGGATCAGTTTTGGTTGTCATTCCCCTGGTTGTGAGAGTGCCATCTCAGAAGCAGAGAGTGAATTCCTGAGACCATCAAGGACCATGCTTGAGATTGCTCCATGCTTGAAGCAGAGGAGGCAGTAGAGACCATGGCACCAGTGGCTGAGCAGGGAGACCATGAGACAGAGCAGAGGAGCAGTGCTGAGACTGAGGCAGAGAAGCTTGTGGGCTTCCTGGCCAAGGGTCTATATGGCTGAGAGATTGAGGTCCAGATAGAGAGACTTGGCTGCTGGATGAAGAGGAGCACTTCTGTGGACAAAAGGCCATACCCTTAATGCTTTCTGATTGTAGCTTGTAGTAACACATTATCTTCCCTAATAAACACTCAAAACTGCGAGCATCATTTGTGAATTGTGTGTGGCCATTGCAATGGATTATTGAATCCAGCAGAGAAGTGGTGTACCATGAAAAAGATGTCTGGATAGGGGTAAGAAAGATGGAGGGTGGAGACATGTCTGACCTCTGCCTTGTGGCAATTGACCTTGGGCTGCGGTGGTGACAGATACTTCTTCTCCCTATCCAAACCAGAGGAGATCAATGCCGCCTTCCTGCTGGCTTAGCGTCATGACATGCTCCAAGACCAGTCAATTAGTTTGCTGTCAGCTTATATGTTACTATGAGGCTGAGAGCTAAGGCACTTACATTTCCAAATTCCAGTAGGATCACCCAGGCTGGCCTAGTCTCAGCAAAGTTTCCAGACTAAGAAACTAGGAAGAAAGGCCTGGTGGTCTACTTCATGGGAGTCTTCAGGACTGTCTCACTCATTTGCTTTAGACATATCATCACTGAGGATCAATTGCTGGATGAGGGCACTCTGTCTGGTAAGGCAGAGGAGGAGATGGAGTGGCATCATTGGCACAACGATGGATTTGAATGTGCTGGCAACTGTGAGGCTGACACAGGACTGGATGATGTTTACTTCTGTTTTTCATGAGGTTGCCGTGAATTGGAGTTGGCTATTTCACAGCTGTGTATCTCCATCCCCTGCATGCTAGGAATGCTCAGTGAATTAGGCAGAAAAAAATATTTTGTCAGTATTGAATTAATATTCTCCTTGAAGAAGCAGCTCATAAGCAGAAAGAGAACTAAGTGGTAACCATCGCCACAAGGAAAACTATTCGCTATGAAGAAGTACTGGGACAGAACAGTGCATCTAAATCTTTCACACACACAGACACAAAACCCCACCTGGCTTATAGGTGTAAACATCACAGTCTGTGCCCTGAAGTTCACGTCTCAGAATCCCAGGACCTTTATGTGTGTCTCTTAAGCATCATGGGATCAACCACACTTGGCATTCAGCAGTATTTCTTTAAATTCCCCTTGCTAGGTGATCTTCCTTTCTCTGCCCAACCCTTGGGTCAGTCTTCAAGGAGTTTCTGTTTCCCAGCATCAAGATGGCTTTCCTTGCTATTGTTTTCATTTGGTTTGCGTATCTCAGCGCAGATGTGCAAAGTACGAGCTTATTTATTTGACTGTTAACTGAAAGTCTGGTAGTTTGAATGCACTGCGGAGGCTCTGTGATAGAAAAGGCTGGCCATCTGCTCCCATAAAGATGACGGAATCCTAGGCAATCCAGTGGAGTTCGGCTCCATCACCTGGGATTGCTAAGAGTTCAAATTGCTTCGCTGATCCCTAACAACAATATTTCGTTTGTCCACACAAGACAGTACAACTCTTGACAGCTTTTCACCCCACGAGCCTCAGTGACACGTATGTGGTGAACCAAAGCCACCCACTGCAGACACTCTCAGTGACCTGCTCATCTCCATGCCCAGCCCATTTTCATGCTTGAAACTGCCTTCGAAGACCAGCACCTGTATTTCTAGATGTCTTTAGTTCCCGAGGAGCCTGGCTGGTTTAGTGGTTATTTGTTGGGCTGTGGTCAAAACTACCAGCAGCTTCTTGGGAGAAACACTGGACTTTCTCCTCCTGTAAACAGTTATACTCTCAGAAACCCACAGAGGACTGTTATGACTCAATGACAGTGAGCTTGGCTTGGTTAGTTTCCAATGCAACTTTGTCCATTTGTGCAGCCTATTGGAAATCCAGGAAACCAACTGGCCTGAAAGCCGTCCTCAGACCTTAACTGGTCAGATGTGGTATTTAAATATCCCAGGTCTTTTGTCTCCCTGAGGCATATCTCATGCTAAGGCATGGGTTCCATATTGTTTTGAAGAATTCTTCAGGGATATTAACCTCCACTGGGCTAGGACACTAATATACTTGTTCTCCATCTGGTTTTGTTAGCCATTCCTTCCCTAACCTCACTTTTCTTTCCTCCAACTGGCATTTCTCTACAATTACCTCCCAAATGAAAACTTCTTACACTTAAATACCTTTCTCCGGATCTGCTTCTGGGTAACCCTAAACTAAGTGTGGCAGGTACATGATCTCCTGTCAACTTGCAATGGGGCGGAGTCTAACCTGTCAATCAGGACACAGCTTGATGACCTCATTTTGAGGCATGAGATAAATAGTTCACCGGAGGCCAGATAGACTCTCTCCCTGTTTCATTTTCCTGTTGACATGACATATTTGAGCTATGTTGATGGCATCTAGAGCCTTGGAGCTGGAGGAGCCATGTGGAGACCCACACCAGCACAGCAATGTTTCCAATGCCACTGGATCCACAAGACTTTCAGTCTCTAGCTTTTGATCTTTCTTCCTGAATTTGGGGTTATTGCATGTGCTGCATGAGTCTGAAGAATTTTTCTACTGGTAATGGACATAGGGACTAGTGTGTTAGATAGGGTTCTCTAGAGAAACAAAACCAGGACACTAGTAATTCTCTTTATATATTTATATAGATAGAAGGATATATAAGATAAGAAATAAACACTTAACTAATCTATGAAGCAATACAAATGGTTTGGAACAACTCACTCGTATGAGACAGCTAGTAGACTGGCAGTCCTTGAGTCTTGAGGGCTGCAGAATAGTCCTCTGTAGAGCAATTTAGGCTTTCTGGCCACAAGCAGCAAACAGCAGAGCAGGTCACCAACAGCCAGCCAGATGACAGAGTCCAACAGTCCCCAGCTCAAGGGATATATATTCCAGGAGTGTGGTGAAGCAGGGCTTGAAGGAACCTCAACTCACAGCAACACAGTCCATCGATTAGGTGTCCCATGGGTAGTGTTGCTTGGAGAACGGAGGCACAGGATGAACAAGGCAGCAGGCTTGAAGATCCAAGGGCATAAGGGTAAGGGCAGGGCTCGCCTAGCCATTTCTGTCTCCACCCTTCAATTAATCGCATGTGTTCCTTGGTCATGTTGGCACAACAGACCTACCTATCATCTTTGGCCATGTTGGCACAACAGACTTACCTATCGCAGCTAATATAGAATTTATGGATTGGACTGAGGGGTTTTCCTAATGTACAATTGATCTTTGATATAAAGTTCTCTCTTACACACATATGAGTGTCTCTGGATTTGTTTCTCTAGTCAACCCAGACTAACACACCAAGACACCAGCCTCAGGTGATTATTTGTCTTGTCAGATTGTTACCTTTGTACTGATTATCTTGACACTTGAAAGTCATGGTCTGAGGCAAGTGCCACCATGCCTTAATGCTATTTACAAATGCACCTGTTGCTGAAGGTCATGGCTAACCCTGGGCACAGTTGAAGCATTACCTATAGCTTTGTAGTAGGCTGCCTGGATTATGGTCTTCAATACTGAGTACATTCATGCCACTTGTCTTTTGATTGCTAAATAGAAGATGCAATGATTACAGGCTGATACTTACTCAGGAAGAGAGTCTAGTTGTGCTTTCCAGTTTCATATGGTTCAGTGGTTTCTTCCACCTTTAGTCTGGCTATTGACATATGTGTCAAAATCTCTTATTCTGATCAGCTTGAGAGAAGCTGGGACTGCTAAATTGAGTATGTGCTTACAAAAGCAGAAGGAAAAGCTATTGTGTAATAGGAAAGAACCCCCAATTGATGGAAGATTAGACTAGAAAGCCAGAACTAGGTTTTATTTTTTTTAATCCCTGTGCACACAATCAGTTTGTTTGACACATCGATCACATTCCCATCGTTTTTATCTGATTGTCTACAGGGGCATGGTTGTCTTGTGTACTCACAATTCTCTAATATTTTGTGCGGCCACAGTGCTTTTGTGATGACCCGTAAACTGACCATAATATGTGACATCCTCTGAGAATCAAGCTTCCTAGGACATTAGTCTTTCACACCAGGATTCTTAGCAGGACACCCTACTGCTCTCTGTGGGGTTCAGACATCAGAAAGGATGAAAGCTCTAAGACTTGGTGTAACCAGCTGCATATAATGAAACAGGTCAGAGAAAAATATGTGAGAAAAGAAAGTGGGAACATAACTGCGTTTGTTCAAGTGTAATTGCTCTTGGTCTCCTCCTTTTCAAATGTAAAAGCTCAAGGCAGTTCCCCTCATCCTTTGTATCTATGATTTGAAGAGGAAGAGGAGCATACAAGAAGTCACCATGAGAAACAGCAGTCTCAAGAGTAGTAAAACCAGAGGGGAAGATTGTATTCTACAAGAGGGAGATGAGACCATCAAATGGGATTGGGTGGGCCGGGCAAACTAAAGGGGGATGTACTAAGTAGTTGAAGTTGTTGAATACAAAATTGATGATCTGAAATGTAAAGCCCCACCTAATTCATAATAAAAAGTAAAAAAATAAAAATAAAAAAGAGCAGCAAGACTACTCTCTGCACTGATTTTGTGTTGTATGCCCTTGTGGAAATCATGTAGCCACTCTGTTATTCTCAATTGCATCCACTGTAAAGTTCACCTCTCTGAACATAACAACTATGAAAATGGCGAGGACCAGACAATGTCTTGCTCATGTTGGGTTGCTATGAGTCAGAAAAACTCCAGGTTTCCTGGCAACAACTCCCCAATAGGCCAAGAGCATCATGGGGTTAGGAATTAGGTCTAATTACATCATTTGTCCAACACTCACATCCTCACCGTACTCCAGTGGTCATTTCGCAGGAACTGCATGGCGAAAATGCTGTTGAATCCTAAAAGTGTGAGAATGCAGCGGCACGGTGGTTACAGAAGGGGGTAATGTGTGGACAGTGAGAAGGGAGGTCACTTCAAATTTCGTTCGGTGATTCAAATGAATATGTGTGTGTGTATATATATATGTACATATATATACATATACATATACACACATATATATCTTACTATGGGTCAAGTGGCCCTGGTGGTGTAGTGGTTACTGCTAACCACAAGGTCAGTAGTTTAAAATCACCAACGGCTTCTTTTCTACTGTGAAGAGATAAAGTCTCAGGAACCCACAGGTGACAGTTCTACCCTGTCCTATAGGGTCGCTGTAAGTCGACTTCAACTCAATGGCAACGAGGGGTGTGTGTGTGTGTCTAACCATATGCCAGACACGACTTGCAAGTATTAGGGAAACTGCAGTGGCCAAAACAAAAATGTCATTCACAGAGCTCTTGCAAACTAGCAGTCAAGGGAGACAGTAAGATCAACTAGATAGTGACAAAACTAAGGTGGAAAACATCAGAAAAGTGAACTAGAAAGAAGGGAAGCCTGCTGTACAGCATTTATTTAGGACGCCGTATAAGGCTGTAGTTTAAGCCGAATCAAGGCAGGCACTGTGAGCTCATGCGGAAGAAATATGAAGAAAGGAAGACCCCCGAAATTTAGAAAGATCCAGATGGTGAGAGGACATAGAAGGCTAGGGTGAGTCAAGCAGTCTGGGAGGAAAGAAGCAAAAAGGTAGATTTTCACATTACTTGCAAAGAACCATGTTTCTTTATCCTTGACAATAAGGCGATGATTGTGCGTTTTATGACAGAAACCTTTTTCCAATGGGATTCTTTCCCCCTCGGTTGTCTCGGAGGGGATCCCATTCTCCCCTAGAATTAGGATCATCATCACTGTGGCTTCCGATTGGTCCGGCGTGGGTGCGTGCGCTACGCCTACTGGTCTCCTAGACTCACGTTGGGGCCCACGCCTGCCGCAAGGCCTTATGGGAGTTGTAGTTCCTACTTCCTTCTGTCCAGTCGCGGGACTTTTGTCGCTCAGCTTCGGGTTCCCTCAGGTGGCCACCCCAGTGGGTAAGGCCCGGGCGGCGCTCCTGCCCCGCGCACCCTCCCTCTGCCTTTCACTACTTCCCAGCAGCCGAGATCACGGAAGGTAGGGGCGGCGAGCAAAGCCAAGTGGATGAGCGTTCCTGGGGCAGGGTCCGGGTTTCCACGCGCGGCTCTTGATGCACCCGCAGCCCGCTGGGGCGGGGAAGGTGCTGGCGCTGGCGCCGCCGCGCCGCTCTCTGCACCAGCCTGTTCTCCACTCCCAGCTCCTCCAATCCCCAGCTCAGGACCTATGTCCCCTCACTGCGTTCTGTCAGTTGGGAAACTGAGGCACAGCACCACAGAACCATCAGCTCTCGGCGTCGCACCCATAGCCCAGGCTGGTTTTCAGTTTCCTATGCGAGTAATAGGACTGCGTGGAGCACCCCGGGGTCCCCTAAAGAGCGGATTGAGCATGCGCTTTAGCCTCTAGGGTATCAGCAAAGCCCCGCGCAGGAAAGACATTCTGGAAGAGAATTTGACATGTTTTAAAAAGAAAAAAAAAAAAAAAGCCTCGAATCCGTGGGGATGGTTGACTCCCTTACACTTCTCCTGGTTCAGTTGTGTTTTTAATTTCATACGCAGGAATTCCTGAAAGTCATCCAAGGTGGGAAGGGAGGCAGTAGTGGAACTTGCCCAGTGCTCGCGACAGCTTCTCAAGGTTCCAGGTCTGACCCTGCTACATGACCTTGGACCAGCCACTCGCCGTCCAGGCGCTTCTCCGGGGAAATGGAACCTATCACTCCCTACCCTCGTAGGTTTCTGTTTTGAAGGCCCAACCCTAAGGAAAAATGCTCACCCAAGTTTGCCACTTGCAAACTTACTGCAGTTATATTTGGGGCCAGCCAAAAGTGTTAGGGACCAGCAGAAAAGGTTTCTTATGGTTGTTTATTAAATGTCCGAGTCAGTTTCGCACATAGAGCTCCGGAAGGTGATGCAGGCTTGAACCCAGTAAAGTTACAGGTACAAGAACTCTCCCTTTCTGTTTCCATTTTACGGTCAGCGACCCGGACAGCGGAGCCTTCTGGGAGTTGGAGTCTAGCAGCTCACTGCTTGGCGGGCTGGTACTCCACCTCCCAGGGGTCTCTGCTCCACCGAGGTGTCCGCTGGGAGATGAAGTCTCAATGCCTGCAGTTTCCTAGAGCAGCTACGCGATTCTGATCTACAACTCCCATAAGTCCCTGCCCCGACAGCCTAGGAGTCCAGAGAGATATGGTTAGTCAATATGTTTTAGCTTCTTTGTCGACTCTATAAACTGTTCCAAATATAAGTTGTTACAGGGCGGGCGCATGGCTGCAAACAAAACTAGCATATGTTGCTATTATCTCTGAATTGCCTATTTTGTAGATGAGAAAATTTGTCAATAGTCACATAGTAATGCAATACAAATATTAATACTGTGCTAGTGTATATTATATAAATAACATATAATATGCTTCACACATATTTGTGCAGGTATTTGTAGTATTGAGTGCTTCATCTTAGAAGAGAGAGAACCATTTTCTTTTTACATAATAAACTAAGGCTAGAGAAGTTAAACAACTTGTTCAGCATAATTTAGCTAACGAGTAGAAGAACTGGGATTGTGTCCCAGCCTGCTCGACAGTCTATGTTTAGACAAAGACCTTACCTGACAGATTTGGGAGGGAGCCCAATGTCTTAGGCTACAGATCTTGGAATCCTTCCCGTCTACCATGCTGCCTCTGTAGTTAAGCATTGACTGGATCTGAAAGCATTCTTGAGAGCATTCGAATCCAAGGCAAAGATCTTGGAACAGTTCTAGTCATCTAATAAAAGTTTCCCAACTATTAGCTCTATGTGACTTTATAAGAATTTGATTTTAGAGATGAGGAAACTGGTCCAAGATAGAAAAGCAGCTCCCCCAAGGTCACACGATGTGTGTGTGCGAGAACTCAGACTAGACCTAAGCTTCTTTTTGCCAAGTTCGGGGTTATTATCATCCCACCAGCAGTCAGCTAGCAGGAGCACCAGATGTGTTGCAGTTTAGGTAATGGCTTCCTCCTACTTTTTCCTTTCTAGGCCACAGAGCAGGACTGATTGTTGTAAAGTTTCTCACTATTGGAAAGTTCATAATATTTCATTAATCCAACTGATGAATTGTTGAGCCTCTCTAAACGTTAACATACAATTGTCCCTTGTTAGTTTCAGAGGCTACCAGGAAGTGGATGAGGGCTGGAGAGCCTTGTAAATAATTTCATCTGTTGCATTGTACATGTGCCCAGAGTGGTCTGCCATGTTGATTTCATGCCCGTAGTTTCAATCTCAGTCCTTGCCTCCAGGTTTCTGGAGGATTTCCAGGACTGTGTGCGACAGGTTCATGGTTTTTTTTTGTGTCCAGCTGAATCTTATTTCTCTCCATAACTGGGGGCAGTGTTTTTCTGTCCTCACCATTACACGACTGTGCACCCAGCTGTGCATGATCCTGTGCCAACCATCCTCACACCTGTTCTTGGGTTTGATCCCCCTGTTCCAGCCACCAGGCCAATCTATCTCATTGAGGGTCTCCTCCTTCCTTGGTGTCCTTACACTTTACAAAGCATGATGTCCCTCTCCAGGGACTGGTCTCAGCTATTCGTCTGACCAAAGCATGTAAGATGAAGTCTCGCCATCTTTGCTTTCCCATGCCTGCATATAAGGTGATTGAAAAGACAAAGTGGGAAGAAAAAAATTCTCCGTCATCATTGCTACATGAATGTACGCACGGCTTCAATGTGATCCACTTCTGTTTGGAGAATTAGTCTTCTTTTGGCTCTCAATACTGTTTCAATACTGTCTTCTCTTTTGCTCTTTCAGATTCTAGAGAAAAAAAATCCGACAATGAGTTTGAATTCACAGATGTGACTATGGAGTTCTCTGTGTTGCTGTTGTTGGGTGCAACCTTATGTACAACAGAAGGAAACACTGCCTGGTGCTGCACCATCCTCACAATCGCTCTGATGTTTGAGCCCGTTGCTGCAACCATGGTGTCAGTCCATCTTGTCAGGATCTTCCCACTTTCCTCTGTCCCTGTACTTTACCCAGCATGACATTCTTCTCCAGGGACTGGTCTCTCCGGGTAACATATCCAGAGTATGTGAGATGAAGACTTGCCAGCTTTGCATCTAAGGAACGGGCTGGCTATACTTCTTAGTGTATAGATTTGTTTGCTCTTTTGACTGTCCAAGTTCTTGTCAGTGGGTCCTGATGCATACTGACCCTATGTATAACAGAACAAACAATTCTGTTTAAGGAAGGCGCACACCTTCCTTCAAATTCTTATGCCTGGGTCCATGGTTGCAGCCACAGTCAATCTATCTCGTGGTGGGCCTCCTTCTTTGATGCCCCTACGCTTTACCCATAATGGTATCCTTCTCCAGGGACTGGTCTGTCCTAATAGCTTGTCCAGGCCTCACCCTCCTTGCCTCCAATGAACTGTACTTTGCGGTACTTCATCCAAGAAAGCTCTGTTAGTTCTATTGGTAGCCCATGGTACTTTTCATATTCTTTACCAGCATCATAACTCAAATGCATCATAACTCAAAAGCATTATTTTATGCTTTTCTTTAAAATCTTCTCCAATATCCAATTTCTTATACAGGCATATGAGACAATTGAAAATACCATGGTTTGGGTCAGGCTCACCTTATTTTTTAAAGTAGCTGTGTCAGGCTGGGATGACTAGAGAAACAAGTTCACAAATACGCATATGTATATAAGCAAAAGCTTTATATACAAGAGCAATTGAATATTGAGTAAACATCCCATCGAGTCCAGATCAAGTCCATAACCTTTACATTAGTCTGTATGCCCAATACCAAACTATAATGTCCTCTTCATATTCATGAAACACATAGACTGATGTCGAATGATCACAGACCAGTGGGTGGGCAGTCTTGTGGATCCAGTGGCATTGTAAGCATATGAGTGCTGGCAGGGGTCTCCATGTGGTTTCTCTGGCTCCAGAGGTCTGGCTCCGGCAGCCTCTCTTCATGAGTCCTTTCCACAGGGATGTCTTGCAGGGAGTGAGCTGTGAGGGAGTGTTTTGTGCCTCCAATGAGGAAATACAGGAGAAGGCCATGCCCACACAGAGGCTTCATTGGCTATATCCTG
This sequence comes from Nesogale talazaci, assembly GCA_004026705.1. Taxonomy (NCBI): domain Eukaryota; kingdom Metazoa; phylum Chordata; class Mammalia; order Afrosoricida; family Tenrecidae; genus Nesogale; species Nesogale talazaci. The sequence goes on along the minus strand of PVJH01002492.1, from coordinate 67,617 downwards.
ATTGACAGACTAGACTCCCCCCCTCTACCTCATAATTGTCAAATTGACGCCACATTATTTAACGACCACAGTCACATCTTTGATTTTCTCTATAGGTTATCAGACATGAAGACATGGATCATTTGGGTTATATGAAACTTTTGTTTCAGATGACACAGTGGCCCTTTCCATGATGTATTTGCAGAGAAAGCTAACACCTCCTGTGTGTGAAAGAGGATTTCTACATAATTGGATTCTAAAGTAGCACCTTCATTACTTATTGGCTAAACATTCCTGGATACAGTCACTGTAGGAGAAGCGCTTGTCACCCAACCCCTTCCTACCCTACCCCAGCGCTCCCCCATGCTGACAGTCTGGGCCTTTAGCACATTACCAAGCAAGGGATTGCTATTGGTGAGCTGGACAGGGCCGCTCTCACAGGCAGCCTGGAGTCCTTTTCTGGGCATCCATTTTCTCTTCCCTTTATGTTGTCTTGACATGGAACATGTGGCAGGCGACGTCTATATTGCAGAGGACCCTCTCAGGCTGTGAGGTCATCCTCCATGGGGCTGTCTCCGGAGAGCCCCTGCGTGGGACTTCCCAGGTGAGGGAATGATCTGAATGGTGAAACCAAGACAGCAGCAGAGAAGCAACAGGGAGGAGGAGTCTGGCCTCCTCTTGAGCAGACTTCTTTTGCCCTGGTTTCGTTTTCTGTTGAGCAGGGATACTAAGTATTTCCTTCTCACAGATGAATCAGGAAGATGGAACAGTAGTGCATTTAAAACTCTGAGCCTGTCACCTGGCACTCAGTAGCCTGCGTACAGCGATAAATATTAACTCTTATTATGAGGCGCATGTAAATTTGTTACATGAAAAGCCAGATAGACTCTAGATTTAGATTTGAGATAAGTGTCTGTTAAAAAAAAAAGAGAGAGATTTGTTTTCTTACAGTAGGAAGCTTGGCCACAGCACTTAAAATATATGAAGCCAACCACAGCCCCTTGAATAACTGCTTGTCAGCACAGTGATGTTCTCTGGTATGGGCTGAGAGACCACAGAGCTCACGTCCGCCCTGCCAACCTGTTGTTCCAACGCTAGATGACATTTTGGATGGAAAGGAGGCCTGCTCCTGTCAATGGTGCCTTCTGTCCACTTTCAGACAGGACTTGGCCTCACACTCCCAGGAGGGGCCTCTCAATCAGAGGGAATGGATTGTCATCCAGATGACGAGTAATCCCTGAGCAATGGCCAGTGGACTCAGCCACATTCCCTTCTAAAGCTGACAACATTCCTAGTCACAAGGTTACTGATCAGGAGGTGGGTGGGTACAGCAGACAGGGAAAGAGCAACAGGAGCCAGGGCCATCAGCAGAGTAAGCAGGATGGGAGAAGGAGAGAGCCCACGCCATCCTTTCCCTAAACATGCGTTCTTTCAGCAAGTGCATTGGGCACCCAGAATTGTGCCAGGTGCTGCACTGTGTACTGCAGATGGGCCAAGCGCGGGGCTGACAGGAGGTGAGCTGGTGGTGGTACGGGGGGTGCCAGGCTGGGTAGGGTCATAAAAAGAAAAGAAAGAGAAAAGGAAGGAATGAAAAGGGGGTTTGGAATTGGTTGTTCAGGATGAAGGCCCGTGTACATGGGATATAAAAATCAATGGAGCGGAGAGAGAGGAATCTGCAGAGGCAGGAGTGGGGATATCATGCAGAGTCTACTTCCTTGTATTAGAAAAGAATGTTGGCCTTTATTCCAAACCCTTGAAAAGTCTTACTTGGAGGAATGAAATGAGAAGGGTTTTGTTTGTTTGTTTTTCTTTCAGTTATGAAAAGATGCTTTTATTTTATTTTACTTTCATGCCTACAAAATGGTTTTAGATACTCAAACCAGAGCCCCACTGCCATCTAGTAGCTTCTGCCTTATGGCGATGCTATGGTGGGCTTCACAGGAGCAGAGAGCCTCATCTTTCTCACCGCTCCCCAATCCACTGGGGGGGTGAACTGCTGACTTTGCGATGGGCAGTCCAGCATTTCCCGGATGGCACCACTAGGACTTCATGAATTTGGGAGCGGCAGCAGCAGTCCACATGGCAAGATCAGCTAGGCCAGTGCTTCTCAACGTTCATATGCTTGTGTGACATTTCCCTGCTTCAGCGGGAACCCGGGATTCGGTGTTTCCGACAGACGGATGCTCCTGGGCCATGGAGTCAGTTGTGAACAGCAAGGACTTAGGAGACTTGGAGTGGTTCCCATGAGCGAGGACAGCGGTCAAGAAGGTGAGCTGGAGAGAGCAAAAGACCTGGACTCTCACTTTGGCTCTGCTGCTTGCTGGCGCTGAGACACTCGGGAGATGTCTCCATCTCTTGGAGCCTGCATTTCCCGAGCAGTGGGAGGCGGGTAACAATTCCTATTTCATAGGGGTCTTTTAGGATTTCAGTAAGGTAACCAAGACACAGAAAGTGCTCAACACCATGCCTGGCACATGGTAACATTGAGTAAATGGCATCTTTGATTGCACTCATTTTTATTCATCAAAACCATAACTTGATGAAGCCTGGTGCATGTCTCCTGTTTATCATATTTTGAATATTTGGCATACTAGATTTTCTTCTGTTCTGCTCTTTTTGTTTCTCTCTACTACTATCTGAAGGCCAGCAGTTCTTAGTTCTTTATAACATTTTGGGTATGGGGCAAATAGATCTATTCCAGCTCATACTATTCAGTTCCTCTAATTTTAGCGTGGAAAAATTGCATGTCCTTAAGCAACCTATTGCATGTGATTATTAGAAGGGAAATTCGAGTCACCTTGCTTCTTACTGGGAGTTTATTTAACCTAATTATGTTGCCTCTCTCTTAATGTAATTTATACCTGTTTGCAGTGCTTTCCAGCCACTAATTCTCTGTTATGGCAACAAGGTAGAGGCACCTGGGGCAGGTCCCACCTGTTCCAGCTGTTTCTGGGTGTGTGTGGCCAGGTTGATGCTGACCTACAGCGACCCCCTGGGATGGAGCCGCACTTCCCTGGGGTGGGGGTGGGGGTTCTCTTTGGTGGTTCTCACAGGAGCAGACTGCCCAGCCTTAGGTGCTGCCCGGCCGCTGGGTGGGCTGGCACTGTCAATCTTGTCATTAGTGGTTGTGCACTTACACCTTATGTCACCAGGATTCCTTGGGTCCTTTTGGGATTAGTTAAATCCGAGCAACGAAGAAAGGAGATTGGGGACCAGCGTGGTATTTCTTTTGTTTGCTTTTAAATTTGTCCAAGGGAATTTTCCCTAGAAATTCACAGAACATCGAGATATTAATCAGCTATCATCGAATTGTTAAAAGGTGTGGGTCAAACTGAAAAATGCCATGAAATCCATTCTGACCCATCGCATTCTGACCCATCTGCCATGGAGGGCAGAGTAGAACTGCCCCCATGGGTTTCTACGGTTGCCATTCTTTAGGACAGGCGTCCTCAAACGATAGCCTGTGGGCCACATGTGGCCCGCCAGGACAACTATCCCCGCCTCCGGATGTTTTTGCCGCTGCTGCCTGTCCTGCTTAGCAGTGACTCATCCCAGTCCCGCAGTGAATTTGTTCATAGTTCTTTTTTTTCTTTTTTTTTTTTAACTATAGTCCGACCCTGCAACAGTCTAAGGGACAGTGAACTGGCTCTCTTTAAAAAGTTTGAAGACCCCTGCTTGAGGAGATGAGCAAGGCCTGCCTTTCTCCTGCTGGCAGAGCACCGTGCACCCGTGTACCACCAGCACTGTGTGGTGCAGCTGTGAAACAGTGATAAAGCAGTGTTGTGAAGGATTTGAGAGAAGTGATGATGAATTCAACTGTTCATCACAAGACGCTCATGGGATTTGTGATCTGACTAAGGGAGATGTTCTGGGTTATATCTGCGGTCAGAAGGAGCCCTACTGCTGCAGTGGGCTAGGTTGATGGTTCAAGCCCACTGAGTACTTCTTGGGAGAAAGATGATGCTGGCCATTCCTGTAAAGATTTCCATTCTTGCCAGTCCCATAGGGCATTTCTCCCCTGTCCTACAGGGTCTCTGGGAGGTGGACTCGACTCGGCAGTAATGGGTTATTTTGCACCAGTGACACTCCTGCCCTTGTTATATCTCTAGCCATGCTGACCACAGTCAGGATTTCCCTTCTTCTGAGTTTCAGGTTGTGTTTCCTTCCCTGATATTTCACTTGTTCCATTCTTCAATGCTGTGGGGTAGGGGTGGGGTCAGGGCAGAGAAGTGTAGGATAAGCCCATTAAAACCATGTTCAAAAGAAACTGAGTTGACACGTTGATGCACCATACAGCATTAAAACTTTCAACTATTGTTCAGCTCAAACAGAACCCCCTTTTAACTAGTCACTTTCCTATATTCCAAGTCAGTAGTTTGAAATGAACCAGAGAAAGTGCCTGTCTTAAAGGTTGTGGTAAGAGTCACTCCCTGATAGCATCTTGGGTGCATACTGGGTTGCTAACCGCCATATGAGCAGTTCGAAACCCCCAGGTGCTCTTTGGGAGAAAGATAACGCTTTTTGCTTCCATCATGAGTTATAGCCTTGGACTCCACAGGAGTAGTTCTATCTTGTCCTACACCATCCCTCTGAGCTAGAATCGACTCCATGGCAGTGAGCAAGGTCCTTTCCTTTTCAGAGTCCTGGTCCTGTAGTAACACTGTTGGGCTGCTAACCACAAGACAGTCTTTGGAAACCCCAGCGGCTTCCCTGGAGGAAATCGGGCCATTCTGTGAGGAGTTAGCGCTCTCCGGTCCTACAGGTCTGTCACGAGTTGAAATGGACTTTTGATGCCAGCCACTTGGAATTGTTCTTGCAACCAATTTTATGACATACCTTTAACCTTGTGGATCATTGCTAATCTTTGGCGGCCCCTTCCTTTACAATTTGTTTTCCTTCATAGAACCGGTGCCTATTTATATGGAGTTATATCTTTATGTGTGTTTAAGATCTTCTGCCCACTGTCCCGGGATCCCTTGTGGTATGATCGCCTGCACACTGGGGTGCTAACCACACTGTCAGCAGTTAGCTTCTCCAAGGGAGAAACATGAGGCCATTCCCTCTGGCAAAGATCTGTCACCTTAGAAGCCCATAGTGGTGGTGCTACTCTGGGCTATGAGACCTCTCTGGACCAGGAGTGACTTGATGGCAGTGAAGTGGAAGTTGACCCAATGTCCAGGTGTCTTCTTGGCCTGTGTTCCTACTGCCCTCACCAGCCTCTTTGCTCACCGCGAGTTGTTTTTCTGGCTTTGGATCACAATGCAGGATCTTGAGTTTTCGATTGAGTTGACGTCAGAGAAGAGAGGAAAAAGGGGGTAGGGAGAGGAATGTTTTTACTATAGGATTTAATCTAGTCTCGAAATTATGTATTTCAGAGGTATTTTGTATGTGACTCAGAGTTTTCTCTTCATGAAAAATAAGTAGGAATAGAAGAGAAAATTGAGAAACTGACTAGCAGGCTTGCAAGAAAGTATATATTGACACTATTCAGGAAGCTAAAAACTTGTTTTGTGTACTTTTATGTGTCTGGGAGTATACCTTCTTACAGATTTACCTCTTTTTTATTAACAATCAGATTTTCATTAAAACTCAGTTTCTTAGACTCACAGTTATTGGAGCTAAAAAAACCCAGAGATAACGTTGCAGTATTGTACTCCCTCATGAGGTTTAATGCACGCATATTTCAGCTGGGCACAGACTGGGAGAGATTACAGTCTGAAGTCATTTAACCACCGAAGTTTGTGGTATGTGGTAAGAACAAATTTTCAATTTTCTGCAAGACTTGAAGTTCCTTCCATGTTTTCAGTTTGGGAAAAAAAACCCAAACTACAAAAACCAAAAACCAACTTGTCATGTTCACATGGTTCCATATAGCACGATGTGCTTGGGGCTCTAAGGACGAGTGGAGATGGGGGTCTGGAAGCTGCTGGAATAAGATTGTTTCTCTCCACCTTGAAGTACTGTTGAGTATTCTTCCATATTCCTCCTCCCTCCCCCCCAGGAATTTTTAGCCAGGTGGGAGTAAAGGTGACACAGAGTAGGGAGCAGCCAGAAAGAGAGAGAGAGTGAGAGAGAGAGAGAGAGAGAGAGAGAGAGAGAGAGAGAGAGAAAGAGAGAAACTGTGGTGGTAAGGGGTAGAGGAAGAGAACGATTATTGTTGTTTGTTTGTTTGCTTTTATGTCATCTGTGTAAATAAAATTTAGGCAAAATAAAATTTTGCCCATAACCTCATCCATCACACAAAATAAATAGAACTCACTGCCATTCAGTTGAATAGGACTCATAGTAAACCTATTAAGGGTTTCTGAACCTGTAAATTCTCACAGAAGTAGATAGACTAATCTTTCTCCTGATGGTGGATTTGAACAACTAACCTGGTGGTTAGCAACTCAACCCTTCGCTGACAGTACCGTCTGGACTTCAATCATCACCCAAACCAGGCCAAACTCATTGCCATGGAGCCAATAATGATTCTGCAACCAGCATTTCTGAAACTCAGACTGAATACTCGAGTAAAGTCATCTTTCTCCCACGGAGCTGTTGGTGGTTTCGAACCGCCGATCATGCAGTTAGCCCAATACCTAACCCCAACAACACCACATAAAAGGCGAATTAACTCTTGGGAGTTAACTCCCTGAAGTGAATTTTAAGTATGTCAAATAATCTACATATCACAATAGACCATCCAAGTTGGTGGACCAAATTCAGTGAGAATTCCAACTCCCCTCTCTTCTCCTTTTTTCTTTTTTTATATCACATGAAAGGGGAATGTTATTTTTCACTGAATTTGGTCTACTAACTTGGATGGTCTGCTTTGATGTGTAGGCTTTGTGAAGTATTTAAAATTTACTTCAGGGTACTTATTTAAAATTCGCTCTTCCCTCCCTGAGAGGAGTGTTTCCTCACAGCAAGTGGGGGCAGGGCCACCATGAAGCTCAGCCCCAGAGGCTTCCATTCATATCTTTGTGTATAGGAGATTCTACAGGATATTTTCAGAAGAGGGGCTGTGTTACTGAGAATACAAACAGCAGATGACAACTGCAGTCTGGATTCTAGTTGCAGGCTTCTGCCAACTTCAGGTAGATGCCAGGCCAGGAAGCTTGAGCAGCCAGGGACCACAGAGAAATGTGCAGCTGGCTCCTCAGAGTCTAGATCCAGGGCCTGCTTCTGACCCTCTTCCTCTAACCAGAACTCTCTGACTTAGAGCTTACTTAAAATTCACTTCAGGGAGTTAACTCCCAAGAGTTAATTCTCCTTTTATGTGGTGTTGTTGGGGTTAGGTATTGGGCTAACTGCATGATCGGCGGTTCGAAACCACCAACAGCTCCGTGGGAGAAAGATGACTTTACTCGAGTATTCAGTTTGAGTTTCAGAAATGCTGGTTGCAGAATCATTATTGGCTCCGTGGCAATGAGTTTGGCCTGGTTTGGGTGATGATTGAAGTCCAGATGGTACTGTCAGCGAAGGGTTGAGTTGCTAATCACCAGGTTAGTTGTTCGAATCCACCATCAGGAGAAAGATTAGTCTATTTACTTCTGTGAGAATTTACAAGCAAGCTCTAATCTGCCAGAAACATCAGTTCATTCCCAAATCCCAGTTAGGTCATTGACTCTTCTTCTTGGATATGATTAATCCACAACTGAGTGACTCACTCCATGAGACTTTAGTAGAAGTTTTTATATATCAGGCACTGTGAGAGGTTTGGCTATATGTTCATCAGGCAGCAGGAGAGGTACACGGTCCATGACCTCATGGAGTTTACAGTCTAGTGTAGGTGATGGACAGGCAAACAAACCAATAGATAATTAAAAAATATCAAGTACTAGTAAGTATAAATATTAAGGTACTGTGATGCTGAAAGGAGTCAAAATGGCTGGTGGGATAAACATTGTACTGCTAACCACAAGGTCCGTGGTTGGGGGTGTAGGGGCAAGTGGAATCTAAAGAATCCCCAGACTTCAGCCCTATTTTTCTCAACATGTACAGTCACTGACTCCTCCCCAGCCTGGGGAAACTGCCTTGTTTATGAAGCTAGTAATGTTGGTGCTGTGGATGAAAGCTGAGCTTTAGCTCAAGGCCAGCAATTCAAATTCTGCATCTACTCCATTGGAAAACATGTGGCATTCTGCTCTTGTGAAGTGTACACCCTTCAAGGAAGAAAGAAAGAAAGAGAAATCCAAACCCCTGGCCATTGATCCTGATCCATTGTGACCCTGTATAAGGTCTCTTAGGCTTTTTAAGCCTTTATGGGAGCAGTCAGCCTTAGTGTTGTCCTGAGGAGTGACTGGAAGGTTTGAGTTGCTGCCCTGGAAGTTGGCAGTACAATGCTTGGAAACCCTATGGGGCAGTTCTCTTCTCTTCTATAGGATTGTCATCAATTTAATCCAGAGGTTTTAGTTAATAATGCCTATTTCCTTTCTCTAGAAAGCACATTTCATTGAAGGCAGCGATCTGGTTGCTCTATGCCAGGGTACAGACAGTGTGTGACCTCTGGGAGACAGTATGAATCATGCTCTTGATTAACATCAAGATCTGGAAGTTTGAGTTCTCCTAAGAGTTTTTTTGCTACATGCGCGTGGGATATTTGTGCTGATGAGATAACAGGAACTTTCTGATGGTCCTAAGAATAGGGACTACTTAGGGCGGGTGTAGAGTGAAGACTTTACTACAGAGCTCTGGAGACTGACTTCTAGATTTGCTTCTCATTAGCTATGTGATCTTGAGCAGAGCACTGAAACTCTCTGGGCCTCACTTTTCTGTAAACTGGTGTGTTAGACAGGTTTTTGTAGAGAAACACGCACACACACACACATACACTCTGTCTCTCTCACATATGCTAGTTGATATTAAAGACAGAGGAATAGAAATCAGAAAGCAAACATCCACTGCACTGTAATATTTAAATGTCTTCTCATAAACACTTAAGATTCTCATTAGTCGAACATCAGAAAAATGATGCATATTAATATTTGTCATCAAAGGAAAGCTTAGAAATCAAAGCAGAGTAAACAACTGTTGTAGTCCAAGGATTGTATAATACTGAGCGCATTTCTATATGTCACCCTCCAAACTCTTTTTCCTTGTGTGTAAGACAAGCTATATATTTAGTCAGAAAACTTCAGTGCAGTGACCTGCTGATTCAGTTCACGTATTCAATATTCGTGTTTTAGGTCTGAAAAAGAGACACATACATACCCCCTCACCCCGTACTTGCACGAGCCCTCTCTTTTCATTGAAAGCTAGATCGCTGTGGGAAAATAGCTCTTGGTAGATTGGAAGATATGGAGCTCTGGAGTGGTTAAGGACTCAGCTGCTAACTGAAAGGTCAGCAGTTCAAAGCCACCAGCTGCTCCATGGGAGAAAGATGGGTCCTACAATCTCACACCCTTGGAATCCCTGGAGCAGTTCCATTCCACCTCTAAGGTCCCTGTGAGTAGGAATCAGCTGCAGTGGATTCTGGGTAGTGTGGAAATTAGCTCTAGGTAGGCCTTGGTGGAATGTAGGTTCCTTCCTATTTTCACTGTGCATTCTCTCCTCAAACTTCTCACTTCTTCTCAGTTCACAGTTCTGCTGCTGGCAATGTGACAGAAACATGGGCAGTTGCCCCCATGGTCAGGAGAGAGCAGAAGGAAAGTGGGCTTGTTGCCATTATTACTCCCAAGCTGTTGGCCTGCTCTCACAGGGTCTGAGATGGCTGATTCAAGTGTCTATACCATGTCCCTGAAAGAACTTAACACTGAGTTTTAGTTCTGTCTTTTTCCCTCTGGGTTTCATTTCCTGCATCTGTGAACAGAAGACCTTGGAACTCAGTTAATTTCTAAAGTCTTGTCCCTCGATAATAGCTTGTGATTCAGATGGATGTTTTGGGGATCTGGCAAAACATCTACCCTCTGCCAATAAACAAGCAATAAAAGACCAAACCAAACTATTGCTGTCAATTCAATTCCTACCCTGTAGAGCAGAGTAGAACTGCTCCATTGAGTTTCCAAGACTGTAGCTGTAGTCCTTATGGAAGCAGACCATCAGATCTTTGCTCCCACGGAGTCAATGATGGCTTTGAACTTTCAGTTAACCAGGGCTCTTTCTTTACTCTCTAAAGAATGACAGTTGCTTGGCCTAGCTGACTTTGGGTCCCAGCAGACTTATATTTTGCTTTCGGTAATTCACATTAGCTTTCTTTCTTTCTTTTTTATTTTTTTTCAAATCCATAAAGTAGAAATAGTGTAAAGTTGCTGGAAACCTGAAAGAGGTGCTTGGAAGACATCTAAGGTTGTGTTTGGCACATTATAAGCATTGTATAATGGTGCTATGTTATTCTTATGAGCACTAATGCTACTCGTGTTAGATGCCATTGTGGCAAAAAGACTTGGATTCATTATGACCCCATGTGCAACAGAAGGAAACTCTGCCTGGCCCTTCTGCGTCTTCCTCTAAATTGTTGCTGCGCTAGAACCCATTTTTGCAGCTACCGTGTCAACTCATCGTGGGGAGAATCTGCTTTCTGCTGACTCTCTGCTCTATCAAGAAATGTTTACTATACGTCAGGATCAATTTGAGGGCAGTAGGTGACCTTCCTTTTTCTCAGGTGGCTACCTGATTGAACAGGATACCCTTCCCCAGAGCTTGATGATCCCCTTCTCATGTGTTGACAAGTATGTAAAACAAAGTTTTCCCAAGCTCACAGCTAATGCTCATAGTATTTTGGTTATCCTTTCTCCAAGACAAATTTGTTCATTTGACCAACAGTCTTATGGTATATACTAGTGTTTCCTAAAGTGGGTGATAGTTCCCTTGGGGAGCACTGGAATGATTCATGGAGCTGCAAAAAGCAGATGCACACACTTTATCCTGGATTATGGGCTAGAATCCAAAAGTTTTTAATTGTTGAGGGGTGTTGAACATTTTTTTTTTCTCTGCAATGGGCACAGAAGGCCAAATTAACTTGGGAACCTATGGATACTCACTAGTCTTTATCAATAGCATGATTTAAATGCATCAATTCTTCTTCAGTCTTCTTCATTGTTCACTTTCACATGCATATGAGGTGATTGGAAATGGAAAGGCTTGGTCAGGCACACCTTAATTCTCCAAATGGCTATTTATTAATACTTTAAAGAGGTCTTCTGCAGCAGATTTGTCTCATGCAGTACGCTATTTGATGTTCTAAGTGCTGCTTCCATGAGGACTGATTGTGGATGCAAGTGCAACGAAACCTTTGACAAGTTCCATCTTTCTTGTTTTTTTTTCATGATGTTGTTTGTTGTTTATTGGTCCAGTTGTAAGGATTTTTTTTTTAAATAGATGATTATTGGAGTGGAATCCACACTAAGGCTGTAGTCTTTCATCGTCATCAATACGTGCTTCAAGTCCTCTTGGCTTCAGCACGTTGCTAATGAGCCTTCTTCTAATCTGAATGTTTCACTTTACTTTGTTTAGATAAGTCTCTGGAATTATTTGCTTAACACAGAGAATGAAGAGTAGAGTGAAAAGATACATCCCCGCGACACATGCCTTTCCTGATTTTATACCACTCAGTATCCTATGTGCAGATTCTATATGAGCACAATGAAATGTTAATGAATTCTCATTCTTTGTAATGTTCTCTATAATTTTTTTACGATTCCCACATTCAAATACCTCTGCATGGTAATCAAAGCACAAGCAAACATCTTTCTGGTCATTTTGCTTTCAGTCAAGGGCCACTTGATGTCAACAATGAAAGCCCTGATTTTATATCTTCTGAACCTAACTTGAAATTCTGGTAGGTCTCTGTTGCTCCGCTGCTTTAACTGTTTTTAATTTTTTTCAACAACATTGTGTTTGATTGTGTTATTAAGGATATTTTCTGGTGGTTTTTGCATCCTTTTTGTTGTTGTCATAAGACGATTTTGTAGTCAGTGACAAGGTACATAGCTGGCCAAATTACAAGAAAAGAAATCACTTTTCTTGTCATAAAGCAGCCCTGTTCTGGCTTTTCCTGTTGCCTCACCTGAGTGATAGGATGAGATGAGGACTACCTGCCTCATTGAGTCAATGTGGGAATTGAATGAGCTAATACACAAAAGCCACGTGATTCACTTCCTGGTACATAAAACCAACCCGACCCACTGCTTTTGAGTCACTTCCAACTGAGAAGCACTTGAGATAGGATTTTAGAGGCTGTAAATCTTTATGGGAGTAGGTAGCCTCATCTTTGCCTTGAGGAGCATGGCAGGCTTGAACTGCAGCCCGATGCCTATCCCACAGTGCCATCAAGGCCACTTTTCTGGGCAGTAGTAAACACTAAATAGATGTTAGCATCACTTTAGCTATCATTTGAATTATTGGTCACAGTGCTAGACTATAACTCTTTGTGAACGAACTGGGTAGGGAAAGGTGAATGGGGGTATCTACAGTCATTGAAATACACATTGAAATAAATGTTCTGTTGCCTGAAAGACCTACAATTTTATGTCAACATCTCATCTGTCATAGTTGTTGCCGGGTGATGGTGCAATTGATTTTGACTCCTAGTGACCATAAATGATGTCGAATCTTGTATTTCAAAATCAAAGATCTGTAGCCGTTAACATGTGATCCGAAGTCAGGATGTGGGGACTTTGTTAGCTTCTGATGTTCAAGTTCTAGTATCTGGCTCCACAGATGAGTTAGAAGTTAGAAGAGAGCTTACAGCTTACAGTTGGTCACTTTGCCAGTCACGAGACTGAGACCTTTGCACGACTTCTCTTCTCTTATCGTCATAGCAACGCTAGGAGGGAGCTACTCTTGTCATCTCTGCGGACTACGTGAGAAAACTGAGGCCCAGAGGGCCTTACGACATTGAGTAAGAAATCCAAGGGACTGGAATGTGAACCACGCAGTCCAGCTTAGGTGTTTGAGCCCTGCTAGTTGACGTCCTCAGATGGAAGAAAGGTCGGATGTGCCTCGTAGCTACGTCTCTGCATAATGAAGTCTAATGGATCAAGACAGGGACGGAAATGGACTTGATTTTAACAATCATGTGGCAGATTAACATTCATTTTGATTGTTCCCAAGATGACTCCGTTTCACATAAGAGGATGAATTTCAATATAGAGTAGACTTATTTAAGGAGACATTGATTTTTTTTTCTCAATCAGCAGCATCAAAACTGTATTTATGGAATTAAAGAAAACATACTGCATTTGTATAATGCAAATTTCATATGGAAACAGAATTTCTTTATCTTCTTTTGTTGCGTAGCTTGCAGCTGTTGGCATCAGTCTGTTTTTGAAGCACAAAAATGCATTCTTTCTTGTTAGCTTCATTGGATCTGTAAGCAGATATTAGCTATGGTTTATTTTGATGACACCAGCATCTTGGTCTGAAGGGCCAGATTATTCTGTAAGAACGTCCTATTTAAGCAAAGTTTTTGTACCAATTACATAAGAAAAAATTCACTCTATCTATTTAAACACAAAAAATGCTTTAAAAAAATCAAAAACCGATAGCATTTTCAATATTTTATGCCATAGCCTTTCTATCTTTGCACATTTGTGTTTGTTGTTTTTTATATCTAAATCAGGATCATGGTTTACACGTGTTGTTACTTCTTTTTCACTTATCATTACATTCTGCAGAATTTTCCTTATCATCATTGACTGCATCATAATCCACCTTCCAGGAAGAGGGTGACATTCCTTTTAACACATTACAATAGTTTAATTTTTATTTATTTTATTATATTTTTTTAGGCTTCATTGCCCTCTGATGGTGGGAGTAGGAGGCCCAGCCTTTGCTCCTGTGGAGCTGGAATTGAACCTCCATCTCAGTGGGCCGCAGTCCCGCGCACAACCGTAGTGGCGTACAATAGTTTAATATCTACTTTTCTTCCACTTTTTTTTTCTGATACAGATGAAGGAAAAAATATTTGCCTAAATGCATAATCATCCTCAGATACATCCTCAGAGGTGAAGACACAACTATTTTTTAGGCTATGGGGGCAGCTTCTTAGATTTTTTTTTTCTTTCTGTAGTGCTCCTCTTTGGACCTAGAATTCCATGAGCAGTTTGCCTAAGCTCTGCTGCCCAGGAGCTCCAGAGAGGAGAATAGAGAACAGGAAGCCAGCTGGTGGATCCACTAACCACATCAGACTTCAGCTCTATTAGTTGATTAAAACAAGCCTGTTGGCATGCCTCTGCCAGTCTTCTTATGTAGTTGCCACCACAAAAGAACAGAATGCTTTCAGCTAAAAAATAACAGAAACCCTAACATGGTGGCTTAAAGAACAGAGAGGCTTATTTCTCCCACATAGCAGGGTATCTGGGAACAAGTGTCTGTGACTTTAGAGATGTTAAGAAGATCAGCTCTGAGATTTTCATGGCTCTACCTTAATGATTCCAGCCTGGCTCTGCCTGAAGCAGCTATCATGCTCGTACCCCGAGCCTCAGGACGAGCAGAGAGGACGGAAAAGGAACCATGTTCTTTCATGTGGTTCTCATCTTGTGCTGTTCACGAAGGCTCAGCCTTGATGATACATGCAACTGAAAGCCTTCCCATACAATTCATTGAATTTCAAGTCACTTATGTTAATCCATTGTCTTCTATCTTCAAAATACTATAGCAATATTTAGTGTAAGACGATATAGGTGTTAGTTCCCATGTGTAAAAATTTTTGAGACACATTTTTTGATCCTAAGACTTGTTAGCCTGATTTTAAAAATAAAGAAGAGAGTTTTTGCTTTTGTTGTAGAAACTATAAGAAAGGAGAAATGTATATTTCAGGCATAATTATATCTCCCAGATGTAATCACTACTCTTCTTTGGGTGTGTACCCTTCTAGCCTACTTGTGCATGTCTGAAAAAGTAGAATGCTCCAAAAATGTACAGCATCCAAATCGGTTTCTAGAACCTGACAAATGTTTTCAAAGCTTCTAAATTAATGCAGAATTAAACAAATGTACTCAATATTTTCTTCCCTATGGTTCTGGGTTCTCTCAAGCTGCTCTATTGTTTAGATGGTCTATAATTTTCAGTAAGTCTCCATTATTTCCCCCTCTTGATTTCAGCTGTAACAACTAAACCTAGTGAACTTGTGTGTGCATATGTGTGTGCACACAGAGCTCTTCATATATCTTTAGATAAATTCCTTTCAGAAGTGGAATCACTGAGTCCAGAGAAAGAAACAGTTTTAAGGCTCTTGATGTGTATCACCAAATTGCCTTCTTCAGACATGTCACTTTGTATTACCAACAGTGATAACAGTACTTGTGGCCTTTAGTTTCTCATTTTGAATAGACTTCCCTTTTTTAGTAGGTAATAGATTAATGTGGTGTAAAAAAATCAAAGCATACAAAGAGGCACGAAGACAAGTTTGTTCGTGATGATATTCTCCTGCTCCCAGATTCTCCCTAATCTCCCTGAGGTGGTTTCTTTTATTAGCTTACTGTAGATCTTTTCAATGCTCTTTGATGCATACAGGCAAATGTGTATATAAATTATTATTTTTCTCCATTGGTTACACAAAAAGTGGCATACAATATGCACTGTATTTCTCTTGACTTTATTTGGTTTGACTGCTGTATAATGTTGTGTTATGGGAATACTCCATAGTTTTACTTATCTATTCTTCTGTCTGGGCTGATTTGGAACCTGCGTCTTTGCAGGCAGACTGGATCCAGGGGGGCACCATTGTCTCTGCCGGCCCTGCAGCTCCCTCACTACTAAGAGGAGGCAGCTGTACCTCAATTGTCTAACCCTGCACATTCTTACTCGGCCGCACAGCATATGTATGGTTGGCAGTCTCTAAAATACTCGGATCCTCCTGGAAGGGAGAAAATTACAAAGACGGATTTGTCTTTTTTGAAGGCCTGCTGACTTGCCCTTTTCCTTCAATACTGATTGGGAGATGCGTTCATGTTCTAATTTGGCTAAAGAGCACCTTTGGAAGGAATGACGGGCCTTCGTAGGAAGTTAGGTATGAGGTATCTTTTTAATGACTTTAATGTCAAAGCGTGCCAAGGCCATTGTACATTAAATTTTACCTGTAGGCTATCCTGGGCAGCCTCCATTGTTAAAGGCCAATGTCTGTCTTTTCTTCGTACTTCTTTAGCTTGATGCTAAAGAGCAGAACTTCTACTAAGGCCAGCACACCACAGTCTCACGTCATAGCACAGACTTTCTTTACCTAGAATTTATGCCAGGTCAAGAATATTAGAAAGTGTATGAGATAAGAGCGTGTCCCCAAGTGGCAAGTGTTTTTTTTTTATTTTTAGGGTCCAAGCAATTCCTTGGATCTAAATATACATGACCAGTGTGTGGTGTTTATAAGAAAAATAAAAGGCATCTCCTCAAAGAAGCTTTCCCCAACCATCATGTCTAACTAAACTCTCTTTCTGTTTCAACCTCAGCTCCTAATTATTATTATTCTCTTTAAGAGTTTATATTAGAAGTGCAGCTTTTGGTCTTTTTGCTGGTATGGTGCTTTTCTCCCCAACCGGAATGTATTTTGCATTTCAGTATCTAACATAGTGCACTGCCCATAGAAGATGCTCAATATTTTTTTGTCAAATGAGTCGTTCATAATAACCACTGCTAATATGCTTTGAATAAAATATGCTTGATTATAGAATTTTTGATCAAATTATTCAATGGGTAACCAATGGTACCCCAGTTTTTGGGGTAAAGGAGCTAATTATGCATGGATGTAATTAGCCACATATCTCATGTCCCGAGTCTCCTTCCTCTATTGCTCCAGGAGAGTTGAGACCAGTTGTACTTTGGAGGGCCACTTGCTAGTGTTAAAACTCCACACACTCCAAAGTGAACTAGGAAGTAGAACAGAAGCAGTAAACACATTATTATGTCAATTAGCTGGAATGACCAATGAATCAGTACCCAAGAAACCAAAAAAAATCCTGCAAGGTTTCTGGTTGTAAATAAGGAACCTCAGCATGTGTGTGTGTGTGTGTGTGTGTGTGTGTGTGTGTGTGATTGTTGTAGACACATTTATCTGCCACACAACTTTTGCCAACTGACCATTTTATAGCCGCATAGCATATTGACAGCAAGGACATAAAGCAATTTTGCAATATTTTCCTTAATCATTGCAATACTTCTTTTTATTTAAGACCTCTTACTTACACTTTTATTTTATATTATACTTTTTCAGTTTCATTGGCATTTCATCGACATATCATTGGAGTCAGTAGTTCAATCATATCAACATGTGTTGTACAATCATTACCATAATCAGTTTTATTATATTTTCTTCTTCCTTGTACTCATTGTTATTTGTATAGTAATAATTATTTCTAATTGTGACAAAATATATACATCAAAACCTTCTACAATTCAACAATTTCTATATGTATAGTTCAGTGCCATTGATTATGCTCTTTCTATTGTACAACCATTGTTGATATTCTTTTTAAAATTATTCCACTACTATTAACATAAACCCAGTGCTCCCTAAGCAAAAACTCATCTCCCTTCACCCATGGTAACGATTGGTCCACTTTGGTTCTTTCTTTATTTCTAGTCGTTTTATTGATATTATATCATACACCTATTATACACTTCCATAGTTAAATTGCTTTAAAATAGATTTCTGTATGCACCATCACAATCAGTTCTGTTCCCTTTCTTCTCCCCTTTTGTTTGTCTCCTAACTCCCCTCACCCTCTCTACCCACTGTCCTCAAAAAATCATTGCATTATTAATTGTCTCTGTGCATCCATTCCTTCTGTGCTTCATAAACTGGGAAAAATAACAGAAACAATAAAGAGCAAAAACAGAAAATATATATATAAAGATAAAAGTAAAAAGTAAAACAAAGATCACAACCATTATTTAAAAATCCAGAAAATAAATTTCTGTCATCGAATAAGTGAGAAATATCTGAGCCTAGAGGAAATTCAGTTTGGGTCAGGAGAAAGGTCAACTGAGCAAACACATATTACTCCATGACTTGATCCACCGTCATCAGTTTATACAGTAATCTCTGTTTGATAATGAAGCAGTTTGAGTCCCTTGTCTGTGGCTAGAGGGATTTGCCAGAGATTTAATCCAACTAGATACTCTGCAGATGGATTTTGGGCTCCCACTGTCCTCCATAGCCTTCTACAAGTTGGGCATTAGCAATGTAAGCTCAGATACTTTTCTTTTCATCGTATTTGGATTTTATTATCTCTTTTATTTTTATTAAATACTTTTATTGGGTTATTTACAATCTCTTATTACAATCTATACATTCAGGCATCGTGTCTAGCACATTTGTACATATGCTGCCATCATAATTGATATCATAATTGATTTATCTCTTTAGGGTAGAATTTGTGTGGCCTTTAAAGGCCTTCCATCCAAGTTTGTTTACAAAGTATTTACAGTTTGTCTCATTCATTCATATTTTGAAACACAACAGTGTACTGGTTAAAGGAGGTGACATCAACAATGAGGACTGCAGAAGGTGACCTCTGCCTACCTGGCCCATTCCGCCTGAAGGGAGGTGGGGTCCCTGAAGGAGAGTGGGGTCCCCACCTGCTTCCTGTATTGTCCAACGACCCTCCAAACAAACAATGGTCAATGAGAGTTGAGCCTGACAGTGGTTTCTGTCTATTTGTTTTATATTCTAAGCCTTTGCATCATTACATGTAGTATTAGTCTGGATCCTGATTAGCAAGTAATTCTTTTTAATTTTTAATTTTTTTAATAGATTATTTATTGTGGATAAACACATTAACTAAATTTGCCCCACTGCATTTTCTACAGTTTTTTTAAAAAGCATTTTATTGAGGGCTCATACAGCTCTAATCACAACATATAAATACATACTTTGTGTCAGTATTTACATCATTTTTTTGGGGGGGGGGCTTGTACAACTCTCATCACAATCCATCCATCCATGCATCCATGCATCCATCCATTATGTCGAGCACATTTATACATTTGTTGCCATCATGATTCTCAAAACATTTGATTTCTACTTGAGCCCTTGCTATCAGCGCCTCATTTCCCTACCCACCCTGTCCCCACTTCCCCCTCCCTTATGAACCCTTGATAAGGATGGACAACGAAAAATTGGATTAAGGGAGATGTCAGGCAGTATAAGATATGACAAAATAACCATAATTTACAAATTATCAAGGGCTCATAGTTGGGTCTTCTTATGCTAATCTTTGAATCCCACAGGCTGGTATGCTTCATAGAGGTGAATTTAGTTGATCCTTCACTTAGATGGCTTCACGTGTGAATACATGTGCTATCTGGGCATCATCTGCTCTCTTCACCACCCTTTGCTGTAGCACCCATGACCTCTTCATGCAGGTGAGTATTAAGCAGGGCCATGTTATAAGGGCCAATTTATAAGAATGAGCTGTCCCTGGATTGCGGCTAATGTTAAGTGGGAACTGAGGATCCATTTGCTTGTGCACAATGATAACTGACTCTGGTTTACTTTGGAGGTCATATTACGACAAAAACCACCACCACCACCACCACCACCAGTAAACAAACAACACCCCCACCCCTACCCCCAAACCAAAAGAAACAAAAAGGAAGACATTGTCCATCATCCCCCTTGGGTATAAGAAGATTGCATTGATAACATACATAATTTGTCCAATGGCACAGAATTTCAGGTATGAGTTTATGCAAGTATAGTCCAACTAGGAGCCACAATCCATGGTTGTTGCTTCACTAAGATTGGTTTATTAATTGATTGAGCTCTGTTTACATTGAGCATGAGGGCCAGTGCTAAGGGAATCCATGCAATAGTTCCATCACTATTTCAATGGGACATAGTTTGAATCCCTTGAAGATACCCAAACTGTTGTTTTGACTTGATATAATTTGAAATGTGAAGAATATTTTGAGGAAGGATTAGAAAAATAGAAATAGTGCCTTTATAATATATAGACCTAGATGGAGACTATATTGAGAGACAGTAATTTCATCTTTAGGTATTTCAGTTTAGTAAATGTTGCTGTGATTTTATTGAAGTACATTTTTACACTTAACTTTGTGAATAGAACATTATTAGGGTTTGGTCTTGGTTTGTCTACTACTTTGGGGTTGTCCACTACTAGTCTACTAACTTCATTTCTTCAGACCAGCAAATTTAGGTTTCAGTGATTTTTACTGTTATAACATTTTTTTTAAAGTTGAGAGATGATGAGAACATTCTCACTTTGCAGATGATGATACCATAACTCAGAGATGGGAGGGACCTCTCCAAAGTGGCAAGAAAACCCTATACAGATGCCCTGTGCTTCCCTAATGGTTTATTCTGCCTGTGGAACTTGACCTGCTGTTCTCAGGAGAAATGGCTGCTGGGTCAATGTCGAGGTTATTGAGGTCAGGCTCCCCATAAAGAAAGCATTCACTCAGTATTCCTGAAGAATAGTTTATCTGGTCGTTAGTTAAATATGTTTAATGGTAACAAGAGCCTTCTTGTATAAATTAGCTTTTTCTGAACTTATCGTTAGTAACAACAATATTTACTGAGAACCCACACTTTTCTAGGCCTTGTGCTGTGTATTTCACATATCTTTCGTTAATGTCCAACTTGTGAAAGAGAATCGATATTATCTTCAGTTAATTACTGAGACCCCTGGTTACCCGGGTGGTGGTGGTGGTGGTGGTGTTACTAGAACTAGGCCACACAGCTAGACAGGGGCGGAGACTTTGTCTCCCGTGCTCTGATTCCAGAACCTGTGTTCCATTCTGTCTGAGTGAAGTCGCTTAGAGAAAGCCCAATTTTATTTTGCATGACAATTTTAGACTAGGCCTGTCTGGTTGTACTCCTAGTGCCTTGCATCAAGGAAATGTTCAATAACACAGAATGGCTTTACTAACGACTGAGCCATTGACTGTATGAAAGCTATCTCATGTTTCTTGTTTGTTTTCTCCAAGTAACCATCTCTGGGTACTCAGTTATTCTTTATATGAAGGTTAGAACATACTGGTCACCTTCCAGTGGACATTTTCTAACTTGAATAACAGTCCTCTAAAAAACTGGACATCTATTTGACTGTAGATATGAACTAAGGAACAAGGCAGGATGCGTGTTACTTCTTCTGATTTGTATGCTGTTTTTCTTTAAAGTTGTTCTAGGTTGTATCCATTTTAGAAGAGTTGTGCAAGTTATTGCTGGCAAATAAGAGAAAACTAGATTAAAAAAAATTTCCCACATAGTAGTAGACTTATTTGGTGGTTGAATTTTTAGGGCCAAATTCATCCCTCAGTTATGCTAATGCGATTTTTATTGATTTTGAATTCTGGGGATGGATTTTGAGTTTGGAAAGAAAAGAATCCAAACATCACACTCTAGGGTTTAGTAGAAAGGGCAAGCATATGCATGAATAAGTCCAGTTTCCCCTCTCCACTCCAATTTGTTGAACCCATGGAAAAAAGTTGTATGCTGTAAAATAGGGGGATGATGATCCAAAACAATTTTCTGCAAGAACAAATCAGGATTTTCATGACCAAATATTAGAGAAGAGAACATTGTTCTTATTAATTCCACTCTTTTGGCATATAGTTGAGTTGGTAGAATCTGTCTCTCTCTCCTTTTCCCCATAAATCACATTTACCAACTGCTTGTGGTAATTTTCATGTACTTGTACCCTGAACAAATTTACGCTTTTGGTGTTGTATGTGCTGTAAGTTTCACTGCTGTCAAAACAGACTTTAAAAAATAACCCAGGGGTTTTAACCACTAAAAGTAAATGCTACCTTACTATTTAGATCAGCAAAACAAGTGGAGTTATGATGAACTTTTATCATTCTGTGTTAAGAGATGACAGAGACATGAAAATTCCACTAAAGGTAAAAATATGTAATTTCTCAAACTAGAGGGAAAAATATGGAAACAACAATAAATCCCAGCATTGGATGCAGTAGCCTCATTTACTCCATTGTATATTCTACTGCATCTTGAATCTATTGTCTTAAGGGTTCTTTTGAAAGAAATTATTTTCAGTTGAGTGGCTGAGAATTTTTCCCCATCACCTCTTACCTGACTGTCTCTCATTATACTTGGAATCCCTTGCTGAACCAGTTCTTCCATCGTTTTTCTTAACGGAAGTCTTGATTAGCTGGTATGTGGTGATCTTCCTTAGAGGTTTGTGCTTCATTTTTTAGTGGCCTTCTTTGCATTAACCTCAATGGCTTGTTAACACTTTTCTCTTAAGCCTGATTACAAACTCTGTGAGGAGCGGGTTGTGTCCTTCCCCAAACTCTCCCATAGTTCTGATTGACAAAATTAGAAAGTCTTCAAGGGGCTTATGGGAACAATAATGTGGTACCATTTGACTTGATGTTTGATGGTAGGTGTCCCTAAGTTATGGCAGGAACTCCTCTTCTCCATTCTTTCTTGTTTTGGGTGTTGTTGTTGGTGTTGGTGGTGGTGGTACCACTGCATCAACTGACGGAAGTAGAAGGAATAGTTGACCTTCTGTTTTCAAGTGACCATGCAGCTGACCCACTTCCTCTCTAGTAATGTCATCACGATCATATCTGGTTGCTGAGGGTTTTTAGAGGCTGACAGGTGGAACAAGTTGCCTCAGCACAGTCCTCATCTGTCATACAGAGCAGATTGCAGGTTCTTATTATGCGAATGAAAGATGGAGAGAGGGATATTTTTCTTCCTGTGTTATCAGGGTAATTGAAAGTAACCATATCAGGGCACAAGGGGAAAATACAGAAAAACAGACTGCCTTTGTGAAGGGCAGCTCCTTGACTCGCACCACTGCTGGTGCTGAGCCTGAACTCCAAGTGCAAAGTGTCTGGAAGTGTTTCCTGTTTCAGAGGCAGGATTCCACCAGCACATCCTGTCTATAAGGAAAATACTATGGTTCATGCTACTGCCAGTCTGATGCCTTGTGTGATGCCACCTCTGTTGTCATTGCATATCCCACAGCACCCTGGGTACAGGCTTGCCATGATCTTCAGCCAGTGAAGAAAACTGTTTAGTATTCTAGCTCAATAAACTGTAGTCGAGAAATTGAAATGTGCCCTGAGAAATCATTACACAGAGAAATTCCACTACTCCTGAGTTTGGGAGCAGAAGAAATAAATAACACTCCATTGCTCTTATATTTTATATTTTACAAGGCTGGCCCTGGTGAAAAAGAATATCAGATAATGCTGTATCAACGACACTTTGCCTCCTAAGTGGTGAGATACTGTAGATATAAATGGTGCCTTTTGTGGTTGCTTTAGTTACAGGAAGATTTTTACTGAACATTTTGGTCACAAGTACTGAGCTGGTGGTGACGGAGAACACACTACAATTCAGCAGTCATTCAAGTCATGGCTTGGTTATATTTTGAGATAGCTTTAAAATCACTTAGTCAAATAAAACTCTAAGTACTGTAACTGCAAGGTTGCTTTATCTAATTTATGAAGCAGAGGCAAAGGAATCAACAATAACCCTCCATTTACCATTATTAGATTAGCTATTACTGAAACCACACAAAGTATATAACCCTTTACTTTGTGTTCACTTGAATTTGGTTATTAAGCTTTGATGGAACTTTCATTTAACCAAATGCCTTTGTTTACAACAATAAGCATGTTAAGTCTTTTGTGTCCTGAATTTGATATGACCACTGTAGGTCGAGCTGCCCACAAAGGCATGTTAGATGTACAGATTCTGTTCATTTGTGTTCTGTCTAATGCTCAGTGCAATTCAGTTAGGGTTTTGCTTTCTTCCCCCAACTTGAAAAAATAACATCTTTTTCTCCACAAGGCCTCTCCTTTTTCAAGAATAGAAGCCAGCATTAACAAACATATGAAACTACATCTCAAAGCAACTCCATACAAATTGATTTTTCAAAATTAAATAAGCATCTGCTGGTCTAAAAATGTTTTCTACCTGATATTTAAAAGATAGAGTGACTGTTGCCAAACGGAGTGAATTGCTTCATGTGGCTCCCTTGTGGATGCCATCATATGTCACTCTGCTGTGTTGAACATAGATTTGGGAGAAAAGCAGGGCGGGATTTGCAGCGGCTCCTCTGGCACATCCCTGCCTGTGACCCCTGTGACCTCAAGCAAAGAACTTTGCCTCCTGGGGGGTGATTGAGAGATTAACTCCATCTGCCTTTACCACATGTGAAAGAGAGTTTGACATAAGACTTATCTTGTAATATCGCACATGTAGTAGAGCATATAAACCTTCAAACACAAAACAACTGCTAGTATAGCATGTGTATGACCACACTCAATATGAATATGCCATTGAGTATAAAATTCTTGGAGGAAGCCTTCCCCAGTGCAATGAATGAAAACCAGGAGGCCATTCTGGGGCCTGAAAGAACAACAGCTAGACTGAATCTCAAGAAGTCATCAAGGCATATAATAGTTAAACTATCCAACTTTGAGGAAAAGGAGAAAATCCTGAGAGCAGCTAGTGAAAAACAAGCAATCACATATAAAGGTTCCCAAAGAAGAATATGCTCAGACCTATTAGCAGACACTGAAGAAGAAAGCAACATATTCCAAAAATTGACGGAAAATAAGACAAACTCAAGAATATTCTATCCAGCCAAATTATCTATCAAGATAGAAGAAGTGACTTCCAAGACAAGGAAAAACACAAAGAATATGTTAGAAGAAACCCAGACCTACAAAAAAATCTTTGCCAACCCTGTATGGGCAGAAGAACAGCAATCACTGAGCATAAAGAAGAAACTGCCACATAGAACAACCCCACCCAGAGGGCAGCAAAGAGAAAACAGTCCTCAAGACAGCATTGGCTTAAGGGTGGAACTAAGTCAAGAATGAAACACACACACACACACACACACACACACACGAGTGCTCACAGGTACAACAGACTGATAAGAAAGGGGATTAGGAAAACACCCAACAAAAAATGTATAAGAAACCATCACAGAGTCCACAGATAAAGATAATAACCCTAAAAATCAATGGACTGAATTCAGGCATTAAAAGATTGAGGCTAAAAGACTGGCTTTGAAAACACAACCCATCATTCTGCAGCCTACAGGAGACATATTTCAAGATTATTGACAAAAATAGGCTGAGAATCAAAGGCTGGAGAAAAATATACCAAGAAAACATCAATTTAAAAAAACAGGGGTTATAGTCCTAATCTTGGATAATATTGACCTCAAACTGCAAACCATAAAAAGAGAAAAGAACGGACACTATGTAATGCTCAAGGGAATGGTAGAAAAGAACCACTAAACATTTTACATATATTCCCTGAATGAGGGACCTGCTGAATATGTCAAACAAACATTCCAAAAAATGAAAAAAGAAATAACAGCCTCAACAATTATAGTAGGTGACTTCAATACACTGCTCTTTGAGAAACTTAGATCACAGGGATAGAAATTCAATAAGGAGGCTAGAGATCTAAGCACTACAATTAGACAATTTGACCAGATAGATATTTACAGAGCTCTTGATCTGAATAAAAAAAAATTCACATTCTTTTCAAGCCCCATGGCACATATTTGAAGATAGACCACATGCTTGGGCATAAGGCAAATCTGCATAAATTTGAGCACATTGATATACAGACCTCTCCCTCTGACCACTGTGCCATAAGACTGGAAGTCAATAAAAGGAAGATAAAGAAACGAGGAAATAATTGGATGATGAATAATTCTCTATTACAAAATAAGTATGTATTGATCTAGATCAGAGATGAAATTAGGAAATGTCTAGAAACCAAGGAGAATGACAATATGATATACCCAAACTTATGGAATGCAGCAAAGGCAAATATCAGAGGAAATTTCAGAGCATTACTTGCACACATGAAAAAGATAAAGAGACTCATGGTAGATATGCTGGCACAAAATTTACAGCAACTAGAGCAAAGTCAACAGGACAATCAAAAAGAAAAATAATAATAATCAGGGTTGAGATTCAGCAGAAGGAAAATAAGAAAATGATGGAAAAAATAAGGCTGCCCAAAGTTGGTTCTTTGAAAGGATAGGCCGAGTCGACATATTGCTGGCAAGCCTAACCAAAAAAAGGAGGGAACAAATTTCAATAGCAAAGATGAGGGATGAAAGAGTTGTGATTACAACAGACCCTGCAGAAATCAAACTGATAATTATGCAATGCTATAGAGGAATGTACACCAATGAATTCAACATTTTGGAATACATGAACAAATTATTGGAACAGCAATCCCACCCTAAACTATCCCTGATGGGTGTTAAGAATCCCACCAGACTCATAGCAATAGATGAACTACACAAGGTTATCAAGAAATTACCACCACCACCAACAAAACCTGGACCAGACAACTTCACAGGCGATTTCTATCAAGCATTCAGGGAAAAACTGACACCAATCTTATACAAACTCTTCCAGAACGTAGAAAAAGATAGCAAGCTTCCAAACTCTTTCTATGAAGCTAGTATAACTGTGATACTGAAACTAGACAAGGATCCTACAAGAATCCAGAAATACAGAATGATATTCCTAGTGAACATTGATGCAAAAATCTTTAACAAAATACTAGTCAATAGAATAAAAATGTGTATAAGACAAAAAATTCACCATGACAAAGTGGGATTCATATCAGTGATGCAGGGATAACTCAACATATGATAGACCATTAATATCATTCGCCATGTTGATATGAAAAGCTATACAAATCACACACCAACTTCAATAGATGTGGAAATAGCATTTGACAACATCCACCAATTCCTGTTGAAGATTCTAAAAAAGATAGAAATGGAAGGCAAATTCCTCAAGATAATACAAGGTATATATGAAAAAATAATAGCCAGCGTGGTGGTCAATGGAGAAAAGAAAAACACAATCCCAATGAAAAGGGAGACCAGATAAGAATGCCCTTTGTCCCCACTCTTATTTAACATCATACAGCAGTTTTTAGCTAACAGCATAAGGCAAAGAAAAGACATCAAAATATTCACCGGGGGAAGGGAGAGGTGAAACTGTCATTATTTGAAGATGACATGATTTTATATATGGAAAATCCCAATAGCTCCACAAGTCGAGTACTCTAAGCAATAGAGGAGTGTGGCAGAGTGGCAGGGTACAAAATCAACAATCAGAAGTCTATCACACTGCTATACACATTGGATAAGACCACACAAGAGGAGATAAAAAAAGGTGGTACCCTTCACAACAGTCAAGGACAAATTGAAATATCTAGGGATATACTTGATTATAAGAACAAATGATTCATGTTAGGAAAGCTACACTACACTATTGTGGATTGGGATAATCTATATAATAAATATGTCAGTTCTGCCCAAGGCACGATATAAGTTCAGTGTAATCCTGATAAAATTACCCTTATCTTTCTTCAAAGAGATTGAAAAACTAGTTACCAACTTCATATGGAGAGGAAAGAAACCCAGAATTAGCAGAGAATTCCTCAAGGAGGACAGAGTGGGAGGGCTTGCTTTACCTGACACATATTATACGTATTACATAGCAATAGTGATCAAAATGGCATGGTATTGGTATAATGACAGATACTCAGGCCAATGGTAAAGAACTGAAAACCCAGAAATAAAATCATCAGCAGACAGATAATTGATCTTTGATAAGGGTCCCGAAAACATCAAATTGGAAGCAGATGCACTCTTCAACAAGTGGTGCTGGAAAATGGATATCTACCTGCAGATAAATGATGTAAGATCCTTATCTTACTCCACGCACAAGAATAAACTTAAGGTGGATCAGGTAAAACTCCAATTTTTTAGGGCTATAAATGAGCGATTTGGGACAAACTTGAAATTTTTGGTGCAGCACATACATAGGCTATCAGAAATAGGGAAATACATGAATACAGCAGAGGCACAAATCAGCAATTTGTCTTTATACTGAAGATAAAATACCTGTATACATTGAAATAATTCATCAAGAGAGTAATAAGAGAGCCCGTGAACAGGGAATATTTCTTTAGCAATAACATGTCAGACAAAGGCCTTATTACAAAAAATCTACAATTGGCTGAGCCCTGGTGGCATAAGTGGTTGAGTGCGGGACTGTGGCCCGTGGGCTTGGTGGTTCAAATCCAGGGGCGGCTTTCAGGAGCAGTGCTGGGTAGCTCCAACGACCACCAGAGGGCAGTGATGCCAAAAAAAAAAAAAACCCCTACAATGTTTGGCTAGCTTCCCAGAAGAAAAAACCTAATTGCATGGGAAGAACTGGAGGAATTGATACTAATTGAAGCTAGCCAAGCACAGAAGGACAGCTAGAACATGAGTCTGCTGAGGTAAGCTTAACAAAATGCAAAATGGGCATATGGAAAAAGCTACTGTATATAAAGATTCCTGAAGTGAGGTCCAGGTAGTATGCTGGGGGTCAGACCAAATCCAGGAATCCATGTGGTAGCCAACTAAAAAGTAAGGGAGAAAAGAAAAGAAATGGATAGCCAAGGATCAAGGCACTAACCCACCTCAAGGGAGGGTATTATTTATATCTCCACAGGAGAAGAGGCAGCAGACTTCAGCCTGTTGCTCCAAGATTTGAATGCAGCATACCAGCATGAAGCAGGGAACCAGTAGAGAGGTCTGACGGATTGGCCCCCATCCCAATTACATGTACAGTTTTCCTTCTCCTAGAAGAATTTACTTCAGAGGACAACACTGAAGCGGTAGCTCAAGGTGAGGGACAAGTCTGATCAGAGCACACAGGAGCAAATGAAAGGGAGAGGAAGAGAAAGTGGACTACATCTTGTCCCACCAATCTTTGAGGATGATATCCCTGCTCAGAGCAGCCAATGCACAGAAAGGCCCATAAGGCTGGCCCCACCATGAGACATGACATCCCTCACTGATCCATAACCCTATGCAGGGACAATACTGGAGAACCAGTGTGGGAATTCCATCCGATCTGACCCCACCACACTAAGGCAAAACACTGAGGGCATGCAACAGAACAGCAAGGGGAGCAGAGCAAAGAAATCCCAAGGAAATACCAAAAAATGGACTTTCTGGCCAGAAAACACTCTTAAAGGTCAACAAACAGACCTTGAAATATTTACAGGCTTTTCTTTTATGTTGTTGTTGTTTTCTTTTGTTGTTTTGCTTTATCTTGTTTTTGTGCATAGTATTATCTCTGCAGGTTTATCTAGATTAAATAGACAGGATAAGCAACCTGGAGGAGAAAACATTGGGACTGAGGGTTCGGAGGTGGGATATGGGAGACAGAGTTGGGGGGAAGGAAGTGGGTGCTAACAAACCCAGGGACAAGGGAACAGCAAGTGATACGCAATCGGTGGCAAGGAGGATGTAGGAGGCTTGGTAGGGGTTAATCAAGGGCAATATAACTGAGAGGAATTACTGAAACCCTAAAGAAGACTAAACATGATAGTGGAAAAAGAGGAAAGTAAAAGGAAATCGAGGAAAGAACTAGAAGGCAAAGGACTTTCATAGAACCCTAAGTACAGGCATATACATATGTAAATATATTTAAGATTGGGGAATAGACCTTTGTGCATAAATTTATAACTTTAATATTAAGATGTCAGATGGACATTGGACCTCCACTCAAGTACTCCCTCAATGCAAGAACACTTTGTTCTATTAAACTGACATTCCATGATGCTCACCTTCCCGACATGATTGCTGCATACAAAGTGGGTGCATAACCAAATGTGGTGAAGAAAGCTGGTGGTGCCCTGGCTATCAAAAGATATAGGGTCTGGGGTCTTAAAGGCTTAAAGATAAACAAATGGCCATCTAGCAGAGAGGCAGCAAAACCCACATGTAATAAGCACACCAGCCTGTATGATCACAAGATATCAATGGGATTAGAGATCAGGCATCAAAGAAGAAAATATACCATTGTGATTTAGGAAGAATGTGGAGTGGGGACCCAAAGCCCATCTGTAGATGACTGGTTATCCCCTTACAGAACGGTCTCAGGGAGGAACCGAGTCAGTCAGGATGCAGGGTAGCAATGATGAAACCAACAACTTTACTGTAGTTCTTTAATGTTCCCCTCCCACCCCCACTATCATGATCCCAATTCTTCCATACAACTATGGCTAGACCAGAGGATGTACCCTGGTACAGGTAGGAATTGGGAACATGGAATCCAGTACAGATGAATCCCTCAGGACCAGTGGTGCAAGTGATGATCCAGAACAGTGGAGGGTAGGTGGCATAGAAAGGGGGAATTGATCACAATGATCTACATGTATCCCACTCCCTGGAGGACAGACAATAGAAAGTGGGTGGATAGAGGCTTTGGGCAGTGTAAGCTATGAAAAAATAACAATAATTTATAAATTATCAAGGGTTTGTGAAGGGGGGTAGGGTGGAGGGCAAAAATGAGGAGCTCAAATAGAAAGAATTTTTTTTTTCGAATGATGATGGCAACAAATGTACAAATGTTCTTGACACAATGGATGGATGGATGGATTGTGATAAGAGTTGGATGAACCCACCATAAGATGATTTTTAAAAATCCAATGGACCACAAAAAGAATGATATCTTAGGCATTAGTGACTGAAATGGACTGGTATTGGCCATTTTGAATCAGAAAATTATGTGGCTCACTATGTCAGGAATGGCATGCATAATCCAGGAGAATGATATTGCATTAATTGTATACATAAATTTATCTTGAAGTGCAATGCTGTTTTGATAAGATTATATTTATTTACCTCTAAGGAAATTCAGCCAATATGACTACCATTCAAATTTATCCCCCAACTATAAATGCTAGTAGTAGAGAAATTGAAGAGTTCTACCAATATCTTTGATCAGAAATTGATAAAAAGTGCAAACAAGATTCATGGATAATATCAGTGATTGGAATGGACAAGTTGGAAACAAGAGGAAGGAACAGCAGTTGGAAAATATGCTCTTGATGATGGAAATGAACCTGGAATTGGCATCATAGAATTTTGCTAGAAAACTGACTTGTTCTTCACAAATACAGCAACACAAAAAGTGACTGTACACTTCTGCAGATGAAATACACAGAGATCAAATTGACCATATTTCCACTGCATGATGGTGAAAGCTCTATAATCAGAGCGAGAACCTGGCTAAGTGGTAATAGTGGAAAAGATAATCAGCTACTCATAGTAAGTTCAGATTGAAGCTGAAGGAAATTAAAACAAGTCCACAGGAGCCAACAGATGACCTAGAGTTTATCCCACTTGAATTTTGTGACTATTTCAAGAACAGATTTGCTGCACTGAACAGTAGTGACAGAAGAATTGATGAGCTGTGGAGGCCATCAAGGATATAATTTATGAAGAAATCAAAAGACAATTTAAAAGGTAGCAAATAAAGAAAAGATCAAAGTGGATGTCAGAAATGTGGAGTAAGGTAGATGGAAGAAATGATGGTCAAAGAGTTGAACAGAAAATTTCAAAGGTAGCTTAAGAAGTCAGAGTAAAATGTTTTAATGAAATGTGCAAAGACTTAAGAGTTAAAAAACTAAAAAGGAAAAGAATCCTTAGAATTTAAAGTTCATAGAATTTAAGAATTAAAAGAGTTCTTAAACTGAAATGACTCAAGAGCATATTCAAGCAAAATATTGAATAATGCAGGAAACTTCAAAATAAGAAGGAAAGAATACACAGAGTCAATGTACCAGAAAGAACTAGTTGACATTGCACAGTTTCAGGAGGTGGCATAGGAATAAGAACTAATGGTGCTGAGGGAAGAAGTTCCAGCTGCACTGAAAGCAGTAGCCCCAAACAATGGTTCAGGTATTGATGAACTACCAATTGAAGTGTTTCAACTAGCTGATGGAACTACTAGAAGCACTCATTCTTCCATGCGTGGAAATTTGGAAGACAGTTAGTTGATCAGCTGACTGCAAACGATCCAAATTTGTATCCATGCCAAAGAAAAGTAACTCAATAGAATGCTAAAATTATAGAACAATATCATTGACATTACATGTAAGTTAAATTTTGTGGAAGATTACCCAATAGTTGTTTCGGTTATACATTGAGAGGAGCTGCCAGAGTGGTTCAGCCCAGATTCAGAAGGGCCTATGAAATAAGAGATATCATTGTTAATGTTAGATGGGTCTTGACTGAAAACAGAGACTACTTGAAACATGTTTAATTGTGTATTATTGACTATGCCAAGGCATTTGACTATGAAGATCATAGCAAACTATGGGTAGCCTTGAGAAGAATAGGAATTCCAGAACACTTCATTGTGCTCATGAGGATCTTGTACATAGATCAAAGGCAGTTATAGGAACAGAAAAAGGACATAAAATCAGATTTTAAACCAGGAAAGGAGTGAGTCGGGGTTGTATTCTCTCATCATACTGAGTCAATCTGCAGGCTGAGCAAATAATCTGAGGTGCTGGATCTCAGTGTGAAGAAGAATACACTCTCTCTCTTGGCTCTGGGAGCAGGTCTTTGTTTCTTTAATGATTCCATGCCTTGATCCCTTCATGATAATGTAGCATTTGTCTTCCTGTTAGTGTTTGTTGGCTTATTCTGCTGCTAAGAAAGATTGATTTAAGACATGTACTACACTAATTTTACCCCATGTACGTAATAAAGAAAGCCTATTACCAAATGGAATTATAACCACAGGTATGGGGCTAAGATTTAGAACATATATTCTTTTAGGCCAGCGTTCTTTATTTGTCTCAGTGTTCTTTAGACCAGTATCCACTGAAGGGGCGGTAGGAAGTTAGATTGGGAGAGCATTCTCTTACATTGAATTTTAGCAAATTTTCTTGATTCTTATGAGGAGAGAGTTCCTGTATTCTGATGGCTTGAATTAGAGACTCACAGAAAAATGAACATTCTTTAGATTTGAAACTTCCAGGAAGAAAAGTTATTCGGTGTTGGGTGTTAGTACAAAGCAAAATAAGATAGCATTTGAAGAGAGTCTCTGCTTCAGCTTCATATTAACAAGGCCCCCTCACTTGAGTCAGGGACTGGGAACTTACAGAAATAGACCATCTGGCAAAATCTGGAAGGCCAGTCTTGTGCCAACTGAAAAAACTGCATCGGTTCCAGCTCTTGTGTACTTTGCACATTATTGGATGCCTTGCAAAACGTTTATCACTTTTTAATTAGGGAGGACTAAGGGATTTTAGTACCCCAAAGAAAATGTCAGCAGTCTTAAGATAGAAAAATTATCCAGTGGGTCATAAGGGGCAGTAGGTATTTAATTCCAAGCTCTCACAGGAAACAAAGGCAGTTTCACTCCAAGATTCTTACTGGGGGCCAGGGAATGGTACACCGTGGTCTGTCTGGGTGGAGCTGCAGATCTGCTGTCTCTGCTATTCGGACTGTCCTCTACTTGTTTCCTTGGCAGCATGGCTGGGTCTTGAAAGCACATGCCAAGAGATCAACT
This sequence comes from Nesogale talazaci, assembly GCA_004026705.1. NCBI lineage: Eukaryota > Metazoa > Chordata > Mammalia > Afrosoricida > Tenrecidae > Nesogale > Nesogale talazaci. The sequence continues at coordinate 34,362 of PVJH01002492.1, read as the reverse complement.
CTGTGCTGCCTCTTGGCCTATCATGTAAACTGTGGCCTGTCATGTTCATTAAAATGAAAATTTGTCGAATGGAATTTGCCCGACTGGCAGAATAGTTTAAATGTCAGATGTTGTTAGGCCTGGATATAAATATTATGTTTCTATTGTTAATTAATTGCAGCGCCTCAGTACCAGTGATCCAAAATCCAATTTAGTCTGCAGTAGGCCTGTGGATAAGGGCCAGAGATAATGAATGCAGAAGGAAAAATTGTATTCAGCATTTCCATTGTATCTGTCAATGTCTTCTTAGAAAAATAGCAGATTTTGGTGTGGCATTAGAGCGCAAGAGGTACAAAATAGGGCAGAACTAAGACTCAATCATCTTTTGAAATCTCTCAAATGTTGCTGTCGAACTTACTCAACTGCTCAGTCTTTGCCATCATCAACATTCCTGACAGATGCTTCCCTGTCCCTTTTTCATGATTTCCCCCTATTGCTTCCATCCCAGAGTCTGTTGTTATGCTCAAAGCTCATTTCAGAGCTGGAGAACTGGGACATTGAGCCTATAACCCTCATTTCTCTTCAGGGTGTTCATATTCCTGCCTTGCATTTTGCTGTCATCTCTTCCTTTCTTTTCCCTTTCATCCTTTGTTTTCAGTTCCCCGGTGGCCTGTCTGTCAAGTCTGCCACTGTTTGTTAAGATCATTTTGCTTCCAAATTGTGCTGGTGGCTAGATTTCTACCCAGAATAACACTGCTAGAATTGTCTTCATGTGGAAGGGATGCAGAACCATCGCCGCTGGTGCCCAGTCCTCAGAACTGACGAGTGTGGCAAAGTCATGAGCCAGCAGGGATCACTGACTGACCACCACCACTCCCAACCTATATTTTGTAGACTATTTGCTGTGCACATGGCATCTTACACAGAACCTCCTGGGTTCCACAGGCACGTGGGTGTGCCAGGAAGAGGAGGACTAATTAAGACTTTGGAAGGCAGGACTAATGTGATCTGGTGGTCAGGGACCCTCATTTAATTCCTGGCATCCTGGTCCATGCCAACCTCGTTCTGCCCCCATGATCACGCCAGCCGAGAAATGGGGACGGGAAGGTGAACTTTGGTCTGCTCTGAGTTCCCCTGTCCAGCAGTGTCTGTCAGATTAAAAATGAGAGGGAAGGAGGCCAGAGAGTCTTCCAGATGGAGAGTTCAGAGGAGGGCACAATCAGCCTCCCTCTCCGCAGTGACGTAGCTGGGCCATCAGAGCACTGGGCCCGGAGCCAGAGGAGCTCAGGCTGTTGCCTGACCCTGCAGTGGAGAGGGCTGGGCAGAGCAGAGCCAGGCGCCCTGAGCTCAGGGCGGGAGCAGCTTCCAACCAGGCACCCAGAGACCTCGAGGCGAGGTTGTTCATTCTGTTTGGAGGTTGGGCTCCTCCTCCTGATCTCCTCAGAAGGTTGCCTTGTCCAAGATAGGTGGGTTAGAGGAGGTGGTGGGATCGGGCCTCTGTTTTCCTTCTTCAGGGTGAAGCAGCACTCTAGTAAAGGTGACCTTTGGTAAGCTCGAGGCAGCAGGAGCGGCGGTGACTCTGTGTCTTTGGGCTGGCTTGCCTGCGGACAGCAGTTCCAGACAGCAGGAGCTTAGTGAGGACACCGTGCTCTGACACTCTTCACGCCTCCTGGTAGTCAAGCTCTGTAACTTTTTCAGCCTTCTTTGGAAAAGCACTCAGAGTGGATGTTCCAAGAACAGAAATTTGCTCCAATGAGAACTGTTTTTCTTTTTCTAAAAAAACTAGGGCTACCTGATATCTATGTAATAATGCAAAGGTAATGAATGAGGTTAAACACAGAATGTCTGGTTTGATCAAATTTAAAAATGCATTTTTTTGAACATTGCATTGACCCTGCCTCAGTTTCTCTCCCTGAATTCCAGGTCCTTAGCAGTTGTGCTGGTGGGAGCAAAACAGTTTGACTGGAAATGTCATCCCATTCTGAGAAAACATGCTGGGGCCAGTGTAGGTTATCCCTGTGCAAATGTCACATTGTCAGTGTCTCTCCTGGGGATTCGACTACCCTTGTGCTCTCCAGTCCTGTGTAGGAGAAAGTCACTGACTCCCTGCAGCCAGGGCACCAACCCAGCCAGGTCTTGGCCTCCCCGTGGTCTTGTGAAATTTGATTTTCCTGTACAACTATGAATATGCAGATGCTAATTATTGGCTGATTGGTATTCTACTTCTCAGATGTCAACTAATGATTTTTTTTTTTTCAGAGCTCAGGTGACTTGGCAAATTTACTCTGCCACGGTCTGGCAAATATGACAGTATTGAACAGATGTGGCAAGAGTATCTATTTTGTAAGAATAGTGTATTTGTATATCTGTATATGTGTATCTGGCCATAGATATATAGACCTCAGGAAAGAAAGGTGTTTTTAAGTTTTTGAAATTTCCTATTGTTTTGTTATATAGAAACCTTATTGAGTCTCTGCTTTGTGTTGGATTCATTGCCTTAGGGCCAGTCAGTTTCATTAGGGACAACATAGACACAATCTCCATTAGGCTGGAACTTATGGCCTAGTGGAAGGCTCTCCTCTGGGTTTTGACAATAGTGATCAGTTGTCAAGGTGAATAATAATTCTTGAAATTATTCTATCACTCCTGAGTCCTAAATACAAAGTTTCACAAATTCTGGAAATACTCTATAAGAAATATAGGCACACAAATTAAATTAAAACTTTTTTGCTACATCTTAGAAGTGTCATGTTTTGGGTCATTGCTTTTATTTCTATTGTGGGTTTAAATCAGTATATACATTCTCAAAGAATTCCATATATTTTCAAACACTCATTTATTATCAGGTAATTTATCCCAGGCTGTGTTTTCCAACTGCCTGGTTTTCACTGATACATAGAAAAAAGGTCTAGGAATCTTCTCTTAGTTGAAAATTGACTATCACTTCAAAGAATGTTGCAATAATTTGTCTGCAGTAACAGCTCACTGAACATAGCATAAAATCCTCAGAAGAGAGCTGAATTTATACAGTGTTTTTATTCTTGTACTTGAGTGAACAGACTTCTCTCCTATGTCTGTAGAAAGAAGTTAAAGAATTAAATATCAATAACCAATCCATTAACGTGGCAGGCCAGCGAGGGGTGCCCAATACAGCAATGGAGACAAATTCTTTTTTTCTGTGTCAGCTAGGGGTTGAGGGTGGTTCCTAGACACAGGCTTCAACTGGGAGAAGATGAGTTGCAATTAGAGAACTCTTCTATGTTCGGGAAAGAAGTTTGCTTCACTCAGACCAGTGTTTTTAAGGGGTCTGTGGACTATATTGATTGATGGGGGGTAATGAAGATCTTCTAGGAGGCTGTCTTCTAAAATCTTTTAAGGGCTTTTTTTTTAAGGGTGCAGCCATTTTTTTCCCCAGAGGAAAACATTGTCTAATACTTAGCTGTTGCTTCCATGGACCTTGAGTGTGGATCCCAGTAGAATGAAATTGTTAACGCTTTCCATTTTCACTTCAATTATAAGGATGCAGTTCATTGGTCCAGTTATGTGTGGTTAAGGCAGCTGCCCTTTTCCAACCATTGGAGAGCGAGACCAAAGAAATAGAAAGGTGAGGCTCACCGAGCAATATTTCTCTCAGCCTTCAATTAGCCCCACGTGTTTATTGCCCAGGTTGGCACAATAAACCCGAATCCTCTAAATGCTTCTTTTCCTGGTCAGTCAGAATTTTGCAGTGACTTTTTTCATTCCCAAATCTTCCATTAAAATTCATGGAACCAAGCTCCAAGATAGTCTGGATAACTTTTCCATCTCTTCAATGTTCCATCGTGAATCTTTGAGCACAAATACATGAACTTTGTCGACATTTTCATCTGTTCAGGAAGTTGAAGGATGTCCAAAACAAGCTTTGTGTTCAATTTACATTTCACCTTTTTTGGAAACGAGAAAACCATTCGTACACTTGAGTCTTTCCAATAGTGCTGTCCTTGTAAGCTGTGTTCAACATCACAGCTGTTACTGTGGCATTTTTTCCAGAGCAGAAACAAAGTTTCAAAGCCCCCCCCCCCCCGCACCCCGTTTTCTTAAATCAGACATCTCAAAAAACGAGTTTTGAGCAAAACTTCTTTGATGAAAAAATTCCCTGTCACCAGAGAGAACCTCCCAGGTGACACCACTGAGTTCACTAATTCAGAGCAAGTTGCTAGATGCATGCCTATCAGGAAAATGCGTACTATGAAAGCTCCACCCCATGGAGCTCATTTCCATTTTTCGGGGGGTACCCCCTTGTACTCTTATGTAACTTATTTTTTTGTTCTATATCACCTACCTTACAGGTGGTCGTGTTGATGTGTTTGACTGGGTTATTGATTCTTTTCAGTGTTGTACGATATATCATGGTAAAACTATATAAAAATGTGTTTGTTTTGCTCTTGATAGATATTTAGTTTTTTTCCAGTTGTTTTTGTTGTCGTTTTTTCCTACTCAGGAAATGCTATTATCAGAATTCTTGTTAACATCTATAGACATGCATGAAAGAATCTCTGGCTATATACATAAAGAAAAAATGCTGATCATCCACTATTTTATTCATGACTACATTTGTACCACATGTAGTAGGAGGGGGCTTCAGAAAGTGGTAGAAAAAGGGAAATAAAAGATGGTTGAATTTCTCCAGGAACGTTTTGAAGTTCCTGGTATGTTTGTCGGTATAATCTCATTAGCCTTCTTAGACTTGTTTAGTTTGAGTATCTAATATTCACTCATAGACCATTGTTATTACTACCATTGTACAGATTTATATGTAATAGTACTATGTAAGGTGCTTCACAAAGTTTGTGAAAAAACTCCACTGTATTTAGTTCCATGTTTCTGGGAACTTTTTGAAGCCAAGTCATATTTAGCTTTGTTGCCTTCAACTCTTGTGCTTCTTCAAGTTTCTCCTTTACCTTCATCATTTTGTGATGACTTTGCCCTCATTGTATATCACTTTTTATGTGCAGCTTTAACATCAATGAAAAATCTTTGGACTTTTTTGGACTAAAATAAGTCTAAAAAAGAGTTATGTGTACCTGTTCGGAATTACCAACAAATTTGATTTAAAGCCCCACTTTGGAATGGATGTCCCTTATAACTTGGGGACTGCCTCTGTCTATCATCCTTCTAAAAAAGGAACTCTTCTCTTTTACTCCATTTGACTGTGATTCATTACTTTAATTTCATCTTACTTGCGAACCTTAAAAATTAGGAAAAGTACACGACAAGTTGTATTTTTTTCACTATCCTTTTTGATGTGTACGCTGAGCAAGTAATCTGAGAAGCTGGACTATATGAAGAAGGTGGCATCAGGAAGAAGGCTCATTTTCGCCTGTGCTATGCAAATGAAACAAACTTACTGGAAATGTTGAAGACTTGAAGCACACAGTGACGAAGGTCAAAGATGACAGATTCCAATATGGATTACACCACAGTATAAAGGGAAAAATTCCTCCTAAATGGACCACTAGATACCATCATGAAAATTTGAGAAAATATTGAAGTTGTCAAATATTTAATTTTATTTGGATCCATAATCAACATTCATGGAAGCAGGAGTCAAGAAAACAAACAATGTAGTACATTAGTCAAATCTACTGCAGAAGACCTCTTTAGAACGTCAAACAGCAAAGATGTCATGTTGAGAACATGCACCTGACTCAGGTATGGTATCATGAGCCATCTCATTATGCTTGCAAGAGTTGGACAATGAATAAAGACGACCTGAGAAGAATGTATACACTTGATTTAGCTATATTTTGGGGCAAAGAATAATAACTTCCACGGGCTGTGGAAAAATGAACAAATCTATTTTGGAAGAAGTAAGGCTGAATTACTTCTTGGAAGGAACAAAGGCAAGATTTTGTCTCTTGTACTTTGGACATATTATTGTGACAGACCAGTCCCTGGAGAAGGGCTTTGTAAAATGGAGGGTCATTGAAAGAAAGGAAGACCCTGAACAAGATGGATTGACCCCGGGCTGCAGCACCGGACTTAAATGTAACAGTTGTGAGGATGACACAGAAAGGGTGGTGTTTCATTCTGTTGTACTGTATCAGAACCAACACGGGGCATTTAAAAACAAAGAGCAATTGGCTCTCTTGTTGTTAAATCAGGTGTTAGTATTACTAACTACCAATTACTAACAGGGTCGCTGCTAATCAGCATTGACTTCATAGCAGTGAATTTTTTTAAACCATTGGTTTATTGCCAAAATGACAAGATTTGACATCATGCTTGTTGATATCTTTGTTTACTGCTTATTCTTATTTTCCCACTCCTTTATTCTGAGATTAGTTCTTTCTTATTCAAGAACACCCTTCAGTATTTCTTTCATTGATAATAAAGTGCTGTGAATATTAAGCAATCTTGTTTTTTTCTATAAAATTTTTCATATTATTTTGATCGCTCTTGATGGTCCTCTTAGGATGGATTTAGAATTTTATTTGTTTCTCTTTTTAGTACTCTTTGGGCATGTGATTTCATTATTGTCTTGAATTTATTTCTGTTTATGACAATTTTCATTTTGGATCCTTGAACCTTTCTCTCTCTCTCTCTCTTTAATTTTAAAGCTACCTTTAAATCTCTGATTTTCTGTGCTTTTACAGCAATGTATGTGTCTGCTTGCTTTCATTAATCTTGGTAGTCAGAACTTATGTCTTTCACTATGGTAAACTTATATCCATTATCTTTTCATATAGAACTTCTTCCAGTATTGTGAACTTTGCTAGGTCCTCTTTTCTTTTAAATCTCTCTGTTTGAAGCAGAAATAATCTCCATTTTTCTAGAACCATACATCTCTCAGACTTAATAAGATACAGTATGTTATATGCCTGTCCCATAACATAGGGAGAAGGGACATTTCTGAAACTATCTCATCAAGGAGCTTTATCTTCTGCACCAGCTTTCTAAGATTTATATCATATCTTCTGAGTCTGGCTTGGTCTCTTTTGGGTGGGTTGGAATATATGGAGATAGAAAGTCCGGAAAGACCTAAAACTGTCACTTAGGACAAAGAAGGGGGGGAAAGAGTGAAGGAACCATGGGAAAAGCCTCAATGTGGTGGGATTTTTCCACCCACTCTCTCTGGAGGGGATGTTAGTAGCTAGCTATGAAGGAAGAACAAGCTTATTGCTCCTTTTGTTTTTGCACAGCTTTAGAGGTAATGTAGTATGAGAGGGCTCCTAAAAGTTTGTTGAAAAATTCCATTGTCGTTCAGTTCCAGATTTCCATGAGTTTTTTGAAGCTCACTCTTGTGTCTTCCTTTATCTCAATCATTTTGGCTCAGTGTGTATTGTTTTCAAACCATTGAAAAATCCTGACATTTTGCACTACAGTAAGGCTAAAAAAGAACTTTATGCACCTGGTGGACTTACCAACAAATTTCAATTTTTTCTGTATATTTTAGAGTCACAAAATGGTAATTTTTAGATTAATTAGCCCCTAACCATGGAAACCTTAAATTGTTACTATTCCTTAAAACAGTTTCAATATTCCTGGTCTTTTTACATTTAACTGGTATATGGGCAATACTTAATATGTTTTGGTCATAAGGGGCAGAATTTAAAAAGTTATGTCAAGTTGCATTGTCTGCTCTTGTGTGATTTTCTTTTTTTTTTTTTTTTTTTCTTTTTTGGGCATCACTGCCTCTGGTGGTCGTGGGCGCTACCCAGTGCTGCTCCTGAGATCCGCTGCTGGATTTGAACCGTCAAGCCCGTGGGCCGCCGTCCCGCACTCAATCACTTACGCTACCGGGGCTCAGCCTTCTTGTGTGGTTTTCTATGGAGAAAAGGCTGCACTCACTCTGCCGTGCCCGTCTGCATGCATGTGTGCAACTGTGGAGCGAAGTGGGGAGGCCTGCACTAGGAGGATCGTACAACTCATACGTGGAACAGGCATCCCCCAGCTAAGCCTCTCTCAGGGAAATGGGGACACGACAATGAAAGAAAAAAGAAATGCTTGGTCACATGGAAAGCGTCATGGCTGATGCTTAGTTTGATTTTCCTTCGTGGCCCATTATAAGTTGTTCTCATTCTATTGTGGCGTTCACCTCCTCCAAGGTTTGCCTGTGGTTTTGTGGCTTGGCTTGATGCAGTTCTGGGTAGATGTGGGCACCTCTTTCAGTAGATGGCTGTCTCGACCTCTTGTGCAGGAGGGCTGGGGCACATGTTTTGTTGATGGTGGTGGGGTGCCATCATTGAGTGGGCTCGGATCTGCAGTGACCCTATGCACAGCAGAATGAAACCCTACACTGTCCTGTGACATCCTCACAATCGTGTCCATGTCTGAGTCCATGCATGCAGCCACTGTGTCAGTTCATCTCACTGAGGGTCTTCACCTTTTTCTCTGACCTTCCACGTTACTAATCAAGGTGGCGTTCTTCTCCAGAAACTGGCCTCTCTTGACAATATGTCCAAAGTAGGTAAGATGAAGTCTTACCAGCCTCAATTCTGAGGAGCGTTCTGGCCTGACTTTCCCCCACACAGATGAGTTTGTCCTTTTAGCAGTCCATGGTTCTTTCAATATTTTCTTTTAGCACACAAATCCCAAAGCATCAATTTGTCTACAGTTTTCCTTATCTGGTGTCCAACTTTCACATATATATGATGCAATGAGGACACATGGCTTAGGTCAGGCACACCTTAGTCCTAAAAGTAACATCTTTGCTCTTTCAATGGTAAAGAGGTCTTGTGCAGCAGAGTTACCTAATGCAACATGTCTTTATCTTGACTGATGCATGTAGGAGTACTGATTATGGATTCAAGTAAGACAAAATCCCCGACAACTTCGACCTTTTCTTCATGTATCATGATGTTGTGTAGTGGTCCAGGTGTGAGGATTTTGGTCTTCCTTGCATTGAGTCATATTCCATAATGGAGGCTGCAGCCTTTGATCTCCATCAGCAAGTGTTTCATCTTCCTCAGCACGTGTTTCAGTTCTTCCTCATTTGCAGCAAGCAAGGTCTGTCATCTGCATTTTGCAGGTTTTAAGTAGACCTTCCTCCCAACCTTATGTCACGTACTTCTTCATATAACCCAGCATCTCTGATGCTTTGTTATATCAATGGCTAGCAGTATATCTTATGGCATATGGAAATCCTGCTTAGAGATGTGGAAAGAAAATACTGGGTGTTTGACCCACAGACCACTCAGAGCTTTCATTTTTATCTCTTTGTAGCTTTGAAGCTCAGCAAAGAAGGGGAATCCATCGAGAACCAGTCCATAAAGGTAAGTGTATTTATTACATGGCCTTGACAAACATTGCCTTTACACCATTGATTTTTCTTTTATTCAGAGATTTAAACACTTGGATTAGAGATATAGCTGACAGGACAACTTCCTTAACCACCTGCTTGCCCTCCCTCTTAGGCAAAAGTGCTGAGTAATAGTTAGCAGAGAGCAGGAGGAAGTAAAATGATGTGCTGAGGGTAAATGCAATTGTATGCTTGCTGACTTTTGTTTTCTTCTCGGCACTTGGAGCTAAGTTTACTAAGAGTAATGCTAGATGGGAAAAGAAAGCACTTGTACCACTTCTGGTCAATAGTTAAATAAAAACAGCTGGCCAAATAAAGCATTTAAAATGAAATGCAGAGTGGCATTTCAATTGGGTTAGATGAAATGTATTGTATTGTGAAAGTCTGCTGGGCAGTTGTGTGGAGCAGCTAGTTTTGTAGAAAGGGAAAAAGCCAGCCTGTCTGGTGTAGCTAATTTCATTGGACCCAGGCACTGTGAATCCTAAGTGAGTTACAGGAATGGAACTTCTAAGCTGGGAGCAATGGGAAAATATCTATTCAGCCTGTAAAATTCCCTATCACAATCGAGTTGATTTTTACATGGAAAACATGTAATTCTTTCCTTCCCCCCCCCCACTACGTATATTTATAAGCATTCTGGCTGTACAGCATTGTTCTTTGATTCATTGTTTAATTTCTGTTCTGCATGAAGTCTTTTAATTTAAAGAATTCATTCTGGGGAATTATAGGGCTGTAGTTTCATCAAGAATCTTTGGTGGCCAGGGTGAAATATGCCATAATTTTATATTTGTTTTTCTCATCAATTATGTTTTTGACAATTTTAGGTGCTTTTCTGCTTGTTTTTATTACAGTAATCATGTTTGTGACCACTTAAGTTAAAGTTGAAAAACCATTTTAATTTACTTTATATATCTTAAGGTATTCTGAACTTCATGGCAAATATACTTTGGGTCCTGGGTTTTCAATGACTATCGTGAGGGTAAAGAAAAACTTTGGAGAGAAAAGAGAGAAATCCCCCCTTTAAATAATGAAGTTAAGGACTGAGAAAACACCTGCTTTGAATTTTTGTTTTGGAGATTAAACGTGTTCAGGGCTTCAAACCTTACTTGGTCCCCTAATTTTGGCTGTGGCTACTCTTGTTACTATGACCATGAACATTATCACCACTATCTTCATCCTTAGCATCCTCGTGCATTTATTAATAAGATCATTTGAGAAAGTGTATTATTTCTAGAAGCTGTAGCATAATGTTCTGAAGATGAGGCTGTTGTTATCAAAGAGGATCAAATTCTATTTTGTCTCTTGAGGAATAAAATGACAAGGGAAGGTTCAGGTGCTATTGATAAGCGATATCCTGGCTGGATTACCCAACAGCAAGGTAAGCACGAAATTCCTTGTGCTTATTTACGAATTGGTAGTCACCAACTCCACTATTTTTGCCAGTGGATCAGATTCTGTTTCTGGGCATGAGGTTGGGAGACAGATGCAGGGTCTTTGTTGTTGGGGTGAAGGTGGGAAGTAATCAGCAAGGTACAAGGAAACCACGACTTAACTTCCTTATGGGGTCATTTGGTCCTGGTTGAGACTTCTGGAAATGAAGAGTTGTCAAGTTACCGCTTTGGAAGTATCAGGGATAGTTTTTCTATGCTGTGTGTGGTCAACTACTAACTCCTATAGTCAAAGAACTTTGGAGGAAATCCCTTGGTTAACCATACAGGAATCCTTCTAGTGTTCCACATGTATCTAAGCAGGGGATGGTTGCCTGACTGTGAGCTTGTCAAGAGGATGCTCCCTCTCGGGTGTTTGAAGATTGAAGAGTTCTACTCTGGAGCATCCAGATCTGAGGGTACCTGCTATGAGACCACTGTCACACTTCTTGTTTCCAAGCTTCCAGGTCTGTCCATGCCATCTATCTAGCCTTCCATGGAATTTCTGAGCTCCTAGTATCTTTCCAATACATCTTTCTTATATTAACCAGTTGGTTTCTGTTTCCTTCAGCCACAGAGTCCCAATGGCATGGTTTACACACTGGGGAGATAGATTTGGAATGAATTAGGATATATCTAGAGGTTTACAATTAAAATGCTATTCATGGCTTTATCATCTATAAATAGCCTAATGTTTTGCAGCAGATTACCAAAAGTGCAGAGCTCTCAAATTGTCTCTCAGAAATGGGCCACTTGCTAGACTCCAGAGGATTTTTGTTCTTTGTTAAGAAGTCCTTCCTTGCTGCCTCTGTCAATTCCCAGGAAGGTATGTGGGAGTAGAGTCAGAAGTGAGATGGGAATCAGAGAAGATTTTGGGGGCTCTTATTTCTCTGTGGCATGGCCAATGCTTCTGACCACCTTCTCATCACAGCACCACCCTCAAAAAAATAACAAAACCAAATGGCAATACTTGAAATATTTTTCTACTCTGCCTTGACTTTTTCTCCCCTTTTGTATACCCTCCTTGCCCTACTAAACACCTCCTTTTCAATGATGGGTAAATGGGATTGAAAGCTCACTTCAGTCTGGCTTTTCTAAGAATGGAAGGGACAAGTGCCCGCTGTTTCATCTTGGGTTTCCTTGCTGATGGCTTCTATGTTCTGTGCAGTGTCTAGGACACAGCTGGTTCATGACACCCCCATGTCCACCCTGACACACACACATCACAGCAGAACAGTCTTGTATGGTATGGTGGAAAGAGCTGTATTTGAAGGGTTAGGAAGCCTGTTTTCTTATGTAGGCTCTACTGGTGGCTAGCTGAATGGCTTTGGGCATTATAATTAACTTCCCTAAAAATCTCAGCCTCTTTGCCTGTAAAATCAGAATAAGTCAGACCATATCTATTGCTATGGGCTGTTTTTAAGATCACATGATGATAATGTGTTTATGAAAACGTGCTGTAAATTATAGAGTACTATATCACATTGGGATTTTATTATTATTAAAGTGCCACATTTATTTATTAAGCAGATTAAAAAACCAGGCCTTTGCTCTATGCGGCTGAGTTAGAGAGCAAGGAAAATTTTACAACAAAAAACTTCATGGTAAGTGTGATGATAGTCTCCATTTGTGCTCCACTCTTTCCTGGGGTAAAGCACTCTGCCCCAGGAGGCTGCCTGAGCTTCTAGGTTTTCTGGTTGGTTTAACCCAGGGAAGGCAGCAAAGATCTGAGCTTGAGCGTTCAGAAGAGTGTTTCCTTGCCTTCTCCCTTATAACACTCTGGATTGGCAGTGACTACCTTCCCCTTAAGAAAGGTCATAGTTCGTGTTGCAGGCCTTTCTTCTGCATCTCTAAGAGAGCACTTCCCACTACTGGTAGCTGAGCCATCTCTTTTCCTCTTTAAGTCTAGGGTGGTTAACAGCTCCCCTTTTGATAGCTGCAGGGTATGGAATTCCCCTAACTGTAGCCCTGGTGATGCAATGGATAAGAGCTCAGTTGCTCATAGCAAGGTGTGTACTATGAGTCCAACTCAAGTCAATGAAAAAGAGCAGTCACCCTGCTCACCCACTTCAGGAGCTTCACCTCAACAGCCTCAGGTGAAGGGGTTATCTGCTTCCCGTCAGGACCTTGGTTATACAAAGAAATTTCTTTCTCCATAGATTTTTTTTCTGCGATCGCATTCTCAGTTCAATTCAAAATTTTTTTGGGGGGACTGATACATACCAGTGATGCCACGGTTATGCATTGGGCTGAGTTCCCCATGGTTTGCAGTCTGAAGCCACCAGTAGCTCTATGGGAGGAAGACTAACTCAGCTTTCTGCTGTCATAGTCTTGAAGACCTACAGAGGAGTCCCTCTGAGTCAGCAGTTACTTCATGGCAGTGAGGGGTCAGGGGTATGTGTACCGTGCTAGAGTCATAGTTCACTGTCATCAAGTGAGTTCTCCTGTGGGTTTCCCAGACGGTACCTCTTTATAGTAGTAAAAATCCTTGTCTCTCTCACTTGGAGTAGCTAGTGCTTTTGAACTGCTGATCTTATGATTAGCGTCTCAATGCATTTTATCAACTCTGCCCTAGTGGTTATTTTCCAGAGACCTTAGAACAAACAAACAAACAACAACACAAACCTCACTGCCAACCAACCCTCACCACCAACAGAGTGGAAATGCCCCTATGAGTTTTTGAGACTGTAACTATTTGGGGTGTCGAAAGCCTCACCTTTCTCCCGAGGAGCATCTGGTGGGTTTGAACTGTTGATCTTGCGGGGAACGGCCAAATGTGTAACCCATTGCATTACCAGGGCCATCTTCCAGGGACCGTATTTATGATACACTTTTGAACACTGGCAAGGAGCCCTGGGGTTTATGCTGGATTGTAAACCACAGGGTCTATGGTTCAACCCCACTAGCTGCTCAACTCAATGCTAGTGGGTTTGGCTTCTTGTTTGTTCAAAAACTGGGCATTTCGGGGCAGAGCAGAGAGAATTATATCCTTGTTGGCTTTTTTTAAAGCCAACTTTGGGTCAATTGAAAAACTACATTAATGCAAGCATATGAAAAATACAAAGAAATATTTGTGCATGTTATGAATTATACTTTCAAAACAATTTTTATGTTTATCATAAAGGGGGTCCACATTGTTTACATATAGCAGCACTAAAATTTTCCAAGCAAGTGTTGGTAGCTTGCAATATCTGCCCCTTCCTTCCACCAGATTCCCAACCCAGAATCAGCAGCTATGCAGTCTGCTTTTCTGAAGTCTACATCTCAATTTCTAAATTTATTTTTGATGCAATAACTTTAGCACTACCTGGACACTCCTCCTTCTGACCCCTGACATTCTCCAGAACCTCCTACCAAGGTTTCACAGTGCTTGTTTAAATCCATAGATTAAATTGATGTGATTGTGAATCTTCTCTCTCCTTTCAGAGCCACTTGGCTACTCAAGGTGGTTATACATTCTTTGACCTAAAACATTTCTCTTTCTTGGACTTCATATGACATTTGTTGTTCAGAATTTGTTTTCTTGTCCAAACATCTACTTCCTGCTGTGGGTAGTTGTAGCACCTCACTTTTATAGATGGTCCGCATTGCTATGTCCCTTGTATAGATGTAGGTTTGGAAGTGCTATCCCAAGTACATCCTAAGGCATTCTGGTGGTGCATGGCATAAGGGTCGGGCTGCTAACCTAAAAGTTGGTGGTTCAAAACCACCAGTAGCTCCCTGGGAGAGAGATGTGGCTGTCTTCACCTATCAAGATGTATAGCTGCAGAAACTCTATCTTGAATCACTGTCAGTCAGAACCAACTCCACAGCAGTGGTCTGGGTTGGGTCACATATTTTGTTATGAATGTACTTAGGATCATCACCACCTGTCGGTACCAGCAGACCAGTTTCCTGCACTGCTCTCAGCAGCAGAGTAGAGGCCCTGGTGCCAGATAAAGCAGCAGCTTCATAACCTTGTAGATGAGATGGCACTGGTAGGTGATGCTGTATCTGGCTGTTTATAAAGTTTAGTAAGTGCTGTGGGAGACATCATGCCCCTTACTGGTGGGAAAGGTCATTTTGTTCAGTTCAGCTGGTTGTTGCATTATCTAGTCTAAAAGTAACAAGGACTTGTGCCTGTACTTAATCTTGACCTCCAAGGGGGCTTTTCCACCCTCCTTCTTCTCTAAGAGCTGCATAAAAGTCAACAACAGCAACCACAACAACAACTAAACCCATCAAGATGTCTCAGGGAGTGCAGAGCCTAAGTAAGTGAGAAGCATTGATGTCTTTGTTCTGCTTGATTTTCATTCCTCCCCCATGCTTGTGGCATTTCTTGTTTACCAGGCAGGAGAGAAGCAGTAAAATCTGGCCTGGGGTTTTCTCATCCCTAGGTGTGAAATTATTTCAGAGCTATAATAATAATACTTTGCATTTCTATACTCCTTTTATTTGAAGATCTAAAAGTGTTCAGTTGGTGGTAATAGAGCTTCCCAGCACCCTCTGAAGTAGGTAAGTCTTATTAGAGTGTATTTCCTCCAAGAACACTTTCACTTCACATCCCATGTGTGATTTGAAAATGCTTTTGCATTATTTGAGAATCACAACTAGTTAAAGTGCCATGAATCTATAGCACTTCTCTGTTCTATATTCAATCTTCATTAATTCCAAACACTCTGTGGGAAATATAGTTTTTCATGAATGGGTGTAGCATTATATAGTGAGAATTAAAAGAAAATCAGTGTGCTTAGTGCTTTTCATTTAAGTGCTTTGAAAACACTAATCATCAGCAGTGTAACGATCTCTTTTGCTGTTAGGTTTTCTTTTTTAAGGGAGAAGCACTCATAACGATATCTTGGACTAGGAGGAGATTGGCGTAGGGTCTCATGGAGACCCTCTGGGAGCTCAAGAGATGCCGAGCCAACTAGATTTTGATCTGCAGATTGGTTGAAAGGTTTCATTCTGGTGCTTGCAGCACAAATACGAAAGGTTTCATTTTGGCCATGTGTATAGAATGTCGCATGTGTGACTCTTAGTCATGCAAATAAGTGTTGTTTTTTAAATCTGGAGTAAATGTTGGAAAGCTTGATCTCAGTGATATTTGGAGTTCATAATTTTATAGGGTCTGTATGGCAAAAAACCACCGAGAAAGGTCCTGTGATCTGGAGTTTAACTTGTCACTTTTCTGATGAGCTCCTTGACCCAACAGTATTGGTGACTCTGTGGTGTCCACAGAAGAGGTTTAGATCTTTAGCTGTGGCTCCTAAGTTCTCATATTTATTGTTTTCGGTATTTTCTCTCCATCTGCATCAAAAGTCTTATCACCTTCCGGAGGATTCCACTAATGAGCAAGGTGCCAGCCTACTCCACTCTGAGGAGCTGAAAAACCTCCAGCTTCTCTCCAGATCTGAGAAAGTCCAACAATACTGATAGTATTCCAGATCAAATAAGACCAAATCATTTTAAACTGAACAAAACAAAATCGTCTTCCTCTCTTCCCTTTCTTGTCATATAGCATGATCCATTTGAAGAATGTAGAATTTAGAAATTAAAAAAAAAAAAAAAGGAGCCTGGAGGCTGGTGCTAGAAATCTCTGAGGATTGTTTCTGGCATCTTCTGCTTTGGGCCCTGTTTCTTAGACAAGTGGGACACACATTGGATCCAGGTTCCTGAGAGGGAGAAGTAAAACATTTGCACAGGCAGAGATGTGGAGGGAAAAGGGATGTTTCATGAAATTCTACTACCCCAAATTCAATGTTGAGTCAGAGCGATGCATCACTGCTTGTGGGTTGTCACCCCCCTCTCTCACTGGGGGGAAATCACTTAAGATACATCATCTGGAGATTTGGGGGCAGAAATTAAAGAAAATGTGAAGAATTATGAATCTCTGCACCATTTTCTCTGGAGTCTTTGCTCAAAGAAAGGCACATGAATTTTCTCCTAATTAGGTAAAGATAGATTTATCAGTGAAACTGCTTTTGGCTGTAAGTAGCCAAAAATCCAACTCAAAATGGCTTAGGCAAGTTGGGAATTAGAAGAAAAAAAAATCCTGCCCCCCTCTCCTTGTCTACCTGCTGGGCTCCACGGATGTCATGATTGATGGGAAGCCATTACAGAAACTTGGATCTTAGTATCTGGACTCCACCCTCAATCCACTTCCTCCTGGTGCCAAGCAACTAGAAACCCCCCAGGATGCCTTTGATGGTTGTCACTGCAGCAGGGAAGGGTTTTGAGCACTAAGCTGTTGACAGATTGCTAAGTACTGTCAATTATTCTGTGAATTGCTCTAACAACTTGCATTTTGAAATCCACAAGATAAAGCCTCCCAGAATAAGACAAGTGAATTATCTCATGAAGGAAGAACTCCTGAGGGATTGGCTCTAGGGTCTGTTAATTCAGTGATTCAACCATGTCATCCAAGTCCCTTGCTTTCAAAGCTTCTTGCTTTCGTTTCGTCACCATCTTCAGTGCTCTGACTTTGTTCTAGGTCTCTTTGGCTTTGAGGGTTATAAGATGGTTGCTTGGGAAGAAGATGACTCTTTTGTGCTTTAACCTTTGTACATTTCCTATATCATCACAGCAGAGCCCCGCTCACCACCACCCCCCCCTTATTGGGCAGCTGATGTCAAGTTGACTGACTCATGGCAACCTTATGTACAAGAGAACAAAACGTTACCTGATCTTGTACCTCTCCAAATCTCTGCTGGTTTCCCTCATGTCATTCGTTCCCCACGTCACCAGACTTGATGGCCCCCCCTAGCAATTGATCTTTTCTGATGACATGTCCAAAGGAAGAGAATCTGACTGCGTGCTATTATGACCCATAAGGTTTCATTTGCTGATTTTCACAAGAAGATTGCTGACCTTTCTTCCTAGTGAGTCCTAGTCTGAAAACTTCCACTGGGCTGGTATTTGAGGTGACAAAGCTTCCAGAATCATGGCGTGGTGGTTGTAAGTACACATTTTTTTTTTCCTCCCTAAACCTAAGGTTTGCATTTCTTAAATCAGACACTAGCCCACAGAATGGAATTGCCTCTTTTGACTTGCACTTGATGGGTATTTTCCAGTTTTGTCCTCATTATGTCACCCATAGCAAATGGGAACATTTTGCACATCAAATAAGCAGAAGAGACTGCTCCTAGTTGAAGGTGGCTAGTAGATGGGTGTGTGTGTGTGTGGCAGGGGTTTGCTAACAGAAGACTCCCTGGTCCTGCTGGCTGTCTTAGTGGCTGAAGAGGTATCCATCTGAGTAGCTCTAAACTGTTCACAGATTTAAATTGATGAGGTTTTACCTCTGAACAGGGACAATCCAACCTTTGCTAGGCCTAGGGCTTGGTGGAGGAAGAACACTTCAATTTAGTTTACTTGTAAGGCTATACTTGTAAGATAAGATGATGACTGAACAAATCATCACCAATGTCTGTTTTGGGGCTGTTTCTTATCTTTGCCTATGTTGAAATACATGACAACGACTCACATGAGGTCAAGCAAAGGCTATTTCCTCAGAGTTTGCTATAGGGAGGGCATCAGCCACCATCATATTGGTTTATTAGTCACCCAAAGTCACGTTCTGGTAGAAGAGAGGGGAACCTTCAGGTACGTCATGATTGCTAACTGGTGGCGTAGGGAAGTTGAACTCTGGCTAACTGGAAGTGGGCATACTATATGACCAGTAGGAAAAGCATATTAGGGAACTTGAAAACATCAAACCTACCTGTAAGATAATAGGATAGTGCCTCTCATAAGGGTCACAGAGAAGAAATGATAAATCCAGGGTGCAATAGAGCAACTGATGAACACATAGCTCGCCTCTGGTTCTTTATTTTTCCTCCCTCACTCTTAAGGCTTATTTTAATCTCATTAATATTGCTAGACCTATGTAGAAAAAATTTGCATAATTAAAATTGCTCAAAGAAGCAATGCCAGGATGGGTGACCCTTCGGAAACAGCAATGGGAATAATGGGTTCCTGTGGATACAGGCAGAAGGGGGAGAAGGGGAGGTGAGAGCTCTGATGACTGTATAACCCCACTCACGAGGAGTGAATAACACAATTGTAGGTGAGTGGATATATTAGATGGGGTAAGATACAGCCAAAATATATGTATATGTATATATTTAATAACAACAATAATACTTAGCAAAAACAATAAGGGCTCCAGGGGGAAAGGGTGCAAGGAGAAGGGGATAAAGGGCAGCTCATATCAAAGAGTGAGAGAAGAAAAAAATGTTTCAAAACTGATTGTAGTAGCAATTGTACAATTGTGCTTGATCCATTTGAATTAGGAAATGTCATGATTTATGTTCGAGATCCCAATTAAAGGATTAAAAAACATCTGTGGAAAAATTTCTTTATCTTCTAATTCAATTTTTCCATGAACATTTTGAAGCTCCTGTCTATTTTACAAATGCTGGCTTGTCCTCTATTGGAAGGCGATGAGGGGGGTGGGGCTGGGGAGGCAGATAGATGGATAGACCCCTCTGAGAATAGGCTTTTCAGGTTCTCCAACTAAACAACTGGCGAGGGGCTGGTGATGCAATTAACTTAGTGATCCTCTGGGTTCTTTGGTTGCCTATGAAGCCAATCCCAGGTGCTTTAGAAGTCGTTACTGATAGTGACAATAACGAGCTGAATTTGAGTTATGTCATAGTTGTTTCTCAGTAGTGCAAGTCAATTAGTGTGTAGTCTTTTATTGAAAATGTCTCACTGTCTTGAAGCATCCTTTTACAAATGCCAGTCTTCATTTTTAAACTACTTTATAATTACTTGGTTCTTATTACAAAAGTAATGCATTTGCATTTCTGAATACAGATACCCCCCACTTTTGGAAAGTTCACCTTGCTTTTATGCAGGACCTACATCGTTAATTCATGTTTTTGCTGGCTGAGAAGAATCTGAAAGAGAATTTTTGCTTTTACCAAAAAAAAAAAAAAAGGGCAGACCGTGAAACTAGTTAGTGCTCAGCATTTGGTTTGCAGAGAGCTGCTAAGGAGGTGTTGCATATGCTGAAGGGCACCGAGCTCCTTCCCTTCGGATTGCACTCTCTGTCAGTGTTGTAGGCTTGATGTGTTTTTTGGTATGATTTGATAGGTTACATTTTGGATCTGAGGGAATGCAAAAAGAAAATCCCATGTAAATTAATGATAATTGCTTCTTCACTTTATAGAAGATTCAAACAAATGCTGTATTTTTGGATAAGAAGGGAAACCTTATCTAGAAAAAAATCAGCAAGAGAAGAGAAGATAGGAATTGCCCATAGTTCTACTCCCCAAGGTGACCACAGATGGCATTTGGGGGCATTTCTTTCTCTAGATAGATACTTTCATCGTGCTGTGTGCATGGGGACCTGAAACAATTTTTTCAGCATCGTTGAAGGCTGCACTGTGCTTGGTGGTGTGGAAATTCCCTGTACAAAGAGATGGAACGGTAGATAAAGCCCCCCTGCTGGCCAATGTGATCCTCAGACAGTGAGGGCTTTGAACACTCTGCTGCGTGCAGACACCAGCTGACTGGTTTCCAGGAACTTGAGGCACTTGGTGGGCGTGATGATGACCACCTTGTCCTCTTGATCACCCTTTTCCTGAGGCTAATTTGAATGAAGTTCATTTACTGCCTTGCAAGGAGGGTGCCTAGCTTGAGCTTTTTCCTACAAAGCAAATAATCTGCAACTGTCTCCAGGGGTGCCAGGAAGCACCTTTGCTGCTCAGGGTGGGGTGGCCCCTTCTGACTGCACGGCCTTTCCTGATAAAGGCAGATGCAAGCGTGCCAAATTGGTTTGCTCCAGCTTAACCCTTCTCCAGAATGACTCCATAAATGCTACAAATGAAACGCTGATGAACATATGTTATGCCGAACTCAGAATGCCTCCTGCTTACTTAATCCTCTTCCTACTTCAGGGGGGAAAAGTCTGTTTATACTTGAACTGAGAATTGAGGGTTTGCAAAAATGAAGATTGGATGCCATGCTAGAAATCGCCAGTCATGTTTTCTCATTTCCCTTAGAGCCACAGGTCAATTTCTCAATACAGCAGTGTCGGTGGGGAAAAGCGCCGCCCTTTCTGCAGTTCTTAGATTCACCGTGGCTGTCTTTTGAGGAAATGCAGTCTCCCCTCACTTGAACACAGAATGATCATTAGAGTGGATTCTGAGGGCTGGAGCTTGCCCCCATCCCCGCCTTAATGTGACATCACATTGAGATGGATGCAGAAGGAGAAGGGCACGTTGCACTTTTTTTGTGTTCTTGGGGGCATTCTTCCATGCAGAAGTGCAGGAATCACGTAGATCTATGCCAACTCAGAGCTTCAGAAACTTTCCCTGGTGTTGACCAGGCAGTTCGGGCTTTCCTCTTGCTGATACATTTGCTTGCAGACGCCCACCGAAGCTGCTCTGGCTCGTCTGCCTGTCTGGCAGCCCCTCAGAGTTTTGGTCGCACACTGCGTGCTGCGAGCCACCCTACCCTGGAGTTCTGGAGTCCTCCGGCAGGCAGACCCACTCCGGTCTCAGCATCTCAAAGAAGTAAATGGATCTGTCTCCCTGTGTCTAATTTAATGTGTGTCTATCCCTTCTGGCTGTCTTGGACTGGAGGTCTGCAGGGCCAAGAACGTTTGACACCCATGGCACTGTTTGTGTACAGGCAGTCATAATGAATAACTGCAAGCACGAATAGATGCCTGCCCCAAGGGGGGTTAGCTGAGACGGGTGTGAATCTGCTTGGGGGGCAACAGCTGAGATGCCAGAGTCGTTTACCATCTCCTGAGTAGAGGCACTGGGGAAGTGTTTTCTGTTTCAATAACTATTACAGACATCAGGTCCCAAACATCTCTGGTCACAGCTGCAGGTGCTCACCCTTCTGACTGCAAGACCTGGAAGGTTCGATTGGTCTTACAAGTGGAAGAGAATCAGATCGAGAAAGAAGTGAGAAATAGGGACCTTCAAACTGGGAATGAATTACGGTCTTCATCAACCCTGAGTGCCTTTGTTAAGACGTGTTCAGGGAATCAGCTTGCACATGTTGTCTTGCTGGCCCTGGTATCTGCTTGCCTGGTCCATTCTCTACCATGCCTACTGGTTTCAAGCTAATTCTAGCTCATGATTTAAGACTTCTGATGGCTGGTTTGGGGGAAGTAGACCATCAGGATTATCTTGTGAGATGTCTCTGGGCGCATTCTGATTGCCTTTCTTTCGGTTGGCATCCAAGTGCACAAACCATTTGCGCCTCTCAGAGTCTCCCATCCTCTCTCTGTATCCACGAATCATCATATTATTGGCAACCAGGGAAGTTACAAGGATAGCATCGTGATAGCATGTGGGAGTTGCATTATAACACCATGGAATTAATGCAACTAATTTTTATGGTGATGGTGTGAGCTGGCCCACAAATGAGATTCTGCTATACACCAGGCTAGATGGTTAAAAAATGACTTTCATTGGATTCTTTTTTGGGGGGGAGGGCATCACTGCCCTCTGGTGGTCGTGAGAGCTACCCAGCGCTGCTCCTTAGAGCCACCACTGGATTTGAACCACCCAGCCCGCGGGCCCACGGTCCCACACTCAACCACTTACACCACCAGGGCTCAGCCCCTCATTGGATTCTTTTATTTAATTTTTGCCATAATACACTTGACTGACATAATTCTTCAGTAATTAAAATTGAGAGAATTGAAGTTCAGAGAGGTTTTGCAGCTTGGCTAAGATTGCACCATGTGTAAGAAGGGAGTGTGCACATCCAATTTTTGTCTATTCAGACTTGCAGGGGGAGAAACTGTTATTTCTCTGAAAAGGCAGAGGGAAGCTGCGGGGTTCAGTGCTGTGTTTTCTGAGAATTTGGACAAGGTTAGGGCAATGTGAGGCTAAGGCAGCCATTTGCCTTAGACATGAAGATGCTCCTTTCCACCAAGCTGATCTATAACCCCCTCTCCGCCCACAAGCCCTTCATTCATTCACAGATAATTCATTCTGTTTCACTCACTAGTTTTTTTTTTTTGATAATTTGAGCACATTGTTGAGAGCTAGGTAGGTGTTCAGAGAAAGAAAGAGGTCAGAAGAGAATTGAGAATCTTACTGGAGAGAGGGTTATCAAGGGAAATGTTGACAATCTGGCTCTTTGAGGTAGAGAGAAGTAACTGAAATCAGGAGTTTGCTCCAGAAGTCATTGAGGTGACCTCTAGGTAATGTGTCTCCTCCCAATGGGAGCCCCAGTTAGTATTCTAGAAATTTGGGTCCAGACCAGTGACTGGTATTTGTTCTGCACTGTCAGGCACAATGAAGAGACCTATTAACACAATGCAGTTTCCTTGTGATGGGTAATTTATGTGCTCAAAATTGTATGCCTAAGAGAGATGCTGCACAGACATGGAAGAAGAACCTTCAACTCAAATGATGCAGCTCCCTCTGTGACACATATTCATACTGCCAGATTTTAAACACACCCACTCCTCACTTACTCTCTTGTCATCTGACATTTCACATCTGTACCCATAACAGAAAATTTACTTTCTAACGATTTTGTGCAATAACGACATATGGCTAGCTGTCAGAATGCCAAGGTGTGAGGCAAGAGTAATGCTGGCTGTAATAGTTAAGGTTATGTGTTAACCTGACTGTGCCGTGATTCTCAGTGGCTTGGCAGTTATATACTGATTTAATTTGGCAGTTATGTAGTCTGATGTGGTCATTTTCCATTTTCATAGAATGCTAATTTTCATATAAGGAATTTAACCACTTTGGTAAGTGAAAAGCAGGTGTAATTGTGAAGTTCACCCACAGTCTACTCTTTTCTACTTCAGCTTTTCTTTTCTTTCTTTTTTAAATTAAATGCTCTTATATCTCATCACAATCCAAACATTCATCCATTGTGTCAAGCATGTCTGCACATACACTACTGCTTTATTTTCAAAACATTTACTTTCTACTTGAGCCCTGACATCAGCTCCTCATTCCCCCCTCCCTTATGAACCCTTAATAAATTATCAAGCTTCTACGACCCAGAACAAAATCAAACCCAAGGTGAATGGGGGGGGGGGAGGGGGAGAATGGAGTAGAGACCCAAAGTCCATCTGTAGACAGTTGGATTTCCCCTCCCAGAAGGGTCATGATGAAGTAATGAGCCAGTCAGGGTGCAGCACAGCACCAATGAAACACACAGCTTTCCTCTAGTTCTTTAATGCTTCTTTTCCCACCCCCGCCCCACCCGCACCCAACTATCATGGCCTCCACCCTTGCTTTTCATTGCTTATGACATTCACTCTTTCTCTGGCTGAAGCTGCTAGCCCTTACGCACGCTCCTTTTGATTCTTCACATCCTCCCTTATTTGGGTGGGCATTTGCCCGAATTCCTGGATGGAACAAAGGGTTAGTGCATAGACTTGGCTGTTGACTGAAATGTTGGAGGGTTCTGATACTAGTCATTTGTTATTCAATAAGAATTGAGACCATTGAATGATTACAGTATTTTGTTTTGGTGGAGACTTTTCTTTGGACATTCACATAATCAAAAGCATCTGAGAAGCAGGATTTATGATCTACTTTGGACAAAGCCACCATTGGAAACCTGATAGACACAAGTTTACTCTGGCTCATCTAAGGTCACCAAGAGTGTGGGGACCACTCAGCACCTGGTTTTAACCATTTAAACAGAGGACAAAGAGGCCATGAGGATTCTGATACTAGTCATTTGTTATTCAATAAGAATTGAGACCATTGAATGATTACAGTATTTTGTTTTGGTGGAGACTTTTCTTTGGACATTCATATTATTTTAAAAACTTTACTTCTTTTTCTTACATCAGGTGATATTCAGCAGTGATATATCATTGTCTTTTTCAAGAAATTAATTTAGTTTGCAAAATTGAGTTGGTTTACAGAAAAAAAATTACCTAATTATTGAACATGGGTTAGTAATTATTACAAAAATTGTGAAAAGAGTAGGTGAATATTTGACGCGCCAGCACAATTGTATTGTTTTATAGGACACATGTGCATTCCAAACCTTATTTTTACTTTTGCCTGATAGGAAGATAATTTAGTTGATCAGGGTAGGAAGAATGCCTTGGAGACCTTACTCCATAAACAGTCACCAACTTCACCTGAAGGTTTGGGATTCATCTTATTTTCTCTATAGATGATGGCCTTTTCTCTTCTCACTATGGTTACACTTCAGAGAAAGTGGTTCTGCCTGCAGAATATCCAATTTCATGTACCTTTGTGGCATGTTGCGATTGGGTTCTTCTGCATTAAACGCTCATGTGAGCATAGACTAGTGCTAGTTTGAGTATGTAAAGTAGACAGCACTGGAAGCAGCCCCAATGAGCAGTAGCAACTTTCTAACCATGCAATTATAGAATAGAAATAGTAATATAATACATAGAATATTTATTTCATGTACCAAAAATAGTACCGGAATCTACTCCTGAACCATTTTTGCTACGGGGCAGGGAAAGATGTCAAAACAAAGAGTTTTTATTTTAATGAAAAGAATAATTAGGGATGAGAACAAGTTTCTGCATTTTTCAGTGACTGCAGTTGGCAGGATTCAGGGACTTGCTAGCTAGAATACTGGAGATTGTTTGGGTCTTTCAGTGGGTCTGTTTCCATGCAGAGCCAAGCAAGGGAATGGAGGGAGCTGAAGAGGCGGCTGTGAGGGTGGAAGGAAGTGACACTTGCTGGCACTGTATCTGTGACAGTTCAGGTGATGTCTCGGGTGCCTTTCCCTCTGTGATTATGGATCCCTCTGTCCTCCTCAGCCCCACAAGGGTATTTATTGGGTTGACTGCTTCCTTAAAGCTATAGCAGGACCAGCCACTCCTTCCTAAAGGTCTTGTGTAACTAACATCTTTTCCTCAGTGCACTGGAGAGATTATTATTACACACAATAGTTTTTCAGAGTTCTTATAGAGGCCAGCATTGGTATTTTCACTGTGAGTATTTGCTTGTTTATTTGTTGCCATTCTTTGATTATTGACACAAGAGTTATTTAAGCAGGAGATGGGCGGGGGAAAGAATGAAAAGTATTATTATTATTATTGCCATGATGTCATTGCTTTGATGTGTTCCACTGTTATTCATATGTGAAAGTTGTACAATGTATATCAAAGACTGAGGAAGAATTGATGGGTCTGATTTATGGAGCCGGAGTACAGATTGAGAGTTCTGGAATCTGCTCCAAGAACAAACAATATGACTTGGAAGACCTACAGCCAGAATGCCCCTTAGAAGTAAGGATGGTGAAACTTTGCCTCACATGCTTTCAGGAGAGATCAGTCACTGGAAAAGGGCATCACGCTTGGCAAAGTAGGTCATGGAGAAAGAGGAAGTCTCACAAGGAGGTAGGTGGACACAGTCCATGGACGCATCGCTGTGAGTCAGCAAAGCACAGAGTGTGAGGATGCACAGGAGCAGGTGGTGTTTCTTTGTGCTGTGCACAGAAACAACTATGATTTGGAGCTGACTCAGTGGCACATGGCAACCACATCTTGTTTGGTTAGGTTTTTATCAAATTTGATTACCAATTTTTTTTCTATTGATATAGATGAACTATTGTAGATATTTTAGGCTGCTGTGTCCTCAAGAGGTGGTTCATAAAGGTAAGAATATAATTTTTAAAGCATTCACTTTTCTTATGTTTCTTATGTAGGAGTATCACAGATAGAATTTTGTCCCACAAAGATTGGTGTAAATACTTATTTCTCGATTTATGGCCATAATCCCATTTGGAAATAGGGATCTCCTTTTGATGTTAGTGGGACTTTATCAATTCCAGGTTTTAAAAAACTTTAATTATTAGATATAAAAGTAGCAGAATAGGCATAAAAGCACTGGAGTTCCAATGGAGAAAAATTAACGCCACACACCAAGATGCTGACAGAGACAGGATCATCCCCTAGAGTGGACAGAGGAAGCCTCTTAGAGCAGATGCCTTGGTTTTAGATTTCCCCACTCTTGATTCATGGCTTTCTGGTTGATTCCATCAAAGAGAGGTCTTAAAGGACAGAATAGATGTCTCCTTGTATAGTTTCCAAGACTTTAAACTTTATGGAAAACTTAGCAGCCAAATGCTTAATCTCTTCTCCACCAGAGCACCTTCTAAGCTCTGGGAAAATAAATTTCTGTTTATCATGGCCACACACTTGCGTATTTGTTTTATAGAAGTACTAAGAAGGTAAGCCAGGGAAAGTGACCAAAATCTTTGAATTCCTGGGTTTCATTTTCTCAGTTAAAAAAATTAAGGATAAACTAATTTAAATACCTAGAACTTATAAAAATATTAGACTGATAATATGAAAAAAATAACATCAACTGAGGGCTACAATGATTATGAGTAGTAACTGCCTTCCAACCCCTAGCAAGATTGACGGGTGGAGCAAGCCATTCAATAAATGGTGATGATGCCCTTCCTCCAAAATCACTATCTACTACCAAGGTTAGTTTCCAAAATTGAGATCAGATGAAGTCATCCATATTATGCACAAACAGGGGTAACTATGTCAGATCACAAAATGTAGGACAACTACATAGTTATATAATTGCCTAGTTATATCATTAAATAATTATCAAATGGCATCATTACATAATTGCTGAAACACTGACAGTCATATCCCAGTCAAGTTGCCATATAACCATCACCATCACAGATAACATCACTTTCTTCTTGCACCTCAGAGCATTTCTTTCTTTCAGATAAATGTACCTACTATGAAATATAAGCAGATAACTTTCTTTTCGATTGAAGTTCTTGTATGTTTTACATTGTTATTCTTGTTACATTTTTCTTTCTGTTGTCTTTTGTTTTTTTAATGTTTTTATGTATAAAAAAATCCAGGATAGGTAAATTTATAGACACAGTATCTGGTTTGATGGTTCCTTGGGCATATGGTAAAGGAGGCTGGGGAAAAATAAGGAGTATAAGATTGCTAATTACGAGGAGTATAAGATTGAAGAAAATGTTCTACGAGTGATTGTGGTGATGATTGTACAACTCTCCATGATATGATTGAAATATCAGATTGCATGATATGGGAATTATATGCCATTAAAACTGCTGGAAAAACAAAACAAAACAACCCAAATGGGTAGAGAAAAAAAATTTAAAAAGTAGTCAGTGAGTAGATTTAAAAATATTGGGCTGAGCCCCGGTGGCGTAGTGGTTGTGTGTGGAACTGCAGCCCGCTGGGGTGGAGGTTCAAGTCCAGCAGCGGCTCCACAGGAGCAAAGGCTGGGCCTCCTACTCCCACCACCAGAGGGCAGTGATGCCCCAAAACAAAACAGAACAAAACAAAACAAAAAATATTATCAGAAATCTGAAAGACTGCATAATAATATATTTGAAAAGTGAGGCGCTTTTATGGTTAAGTGCTGTTGAGGTGGTGCCGACTCATGCCAGCAGAATGAAGACGCTCCCTGGCCCTGCACCAACTTCACAATGGTTCTTAGGTGGGAGCCCCTTGTTGCAGCCACCACGTCAATCCATCTCGAGGGCCTGCCTCCTTTTTGTTGCTCCTCCATTTACCGCTCCTCCATTTTACCAAGCATGATGTCCTTCTCCAGGGACCGGTCTCTCCTGGTAGTGTCTCCAGAGCACGTGAAACAAAGACTCGCCACCCTTGTCCCTCGGGAGCTGTCTGACTGTACTCTGTCTTTCCGACTCTTTCCAAGAAGGAGTTTGTGTGCTGTTTTGGCAGTCTATGGTCCTCTCAGTATTCTTTGCTGACCCCATAGTTCAAATACACCACTTTTTCGTCTGTCTTTCTTCTTCACTGTCCAACTTTCACAGGCATGTGAAGCTATTGAAGATACCATGACTAAGGTCAGGGGCACCTTGGTCCTCACCTTTTCAACACTCCAAAGAGATCTTGTGCAGCAGATTGACGCAATGCAGTACATCACTTGATCTCTTGACAGCTGCTAAATTAAATAGCAGGTTAAGCAGACTTGCGCTTCATTTTCGTAGTTGTGAAATGTGAAGACAATTGTGCCTCTTACATCTGTTTCCTTATCTAGTCAGTTTCCCATGTTAGGGAGTTTAGACTTAAATTGTGACTAGCATGTCTTCCAAGACTAAGTGAAAAAATTACGTTTGTAAAGCTGTCTGGCATAAAACTGATGCTGCTTCAAGAAATAGTAGTTCATTTGGTCAGAAAATATACCAAACAATGACCTAATTTTTGTTTTATTTAAGTTTATACCCCAAGAATCATCAGGTAAAGTCCCTTATCAGTGTTCTTAATAGCTGCCTGACTTTAAGCTAGAAATTTGTACTGACTCCTTCCTTATTAGCATCCAGCATTTTTATTTATGACAATCGTAAAAAATCTACTATCTGACAATTGCACATTAATGAGATCAGCCTGGCAGTAATAAACTCTGAGGTGTGAGGTGAGAGTAATGGTGGGTGTGATGTTTAAGGTTATGTTTCAACTTGGCTGGGTGTGGCAGTCATGTGCTTATGTTAATTTTATGATTGAAATGTAGGGTTGGAGTCTAGCCTGTTAATCTGGAGATAGTTTTTGAGTAGTCAATGAGGCCTCTATGTGGGCATGGCTTTCTCCTGAGACTTTTGGGAAATCTCGCGATATTTCCCTTGTGTAGATGAAAAGCTATGTTCTCTGGTTGTTGGGAGTTAGTCTCAGAGACGATGAATCACGGACAAGACAAGATGGCAGCATCCGAGAAGCTGCAGGAGCTGGCGAAGAGACCACATGACTTTGCCCTGATGGAGCCAGACCTCTGAAGCTGGGGTGGCCACATGGAGACCTCTGCCAGCGATGAGTTGCTTCTGCTGTTGATGGACCCTGAGGCCTGGAAGAGAGGAGCCATTTGGAGACCTCTGCCAGCGCCGGGATTCTGCACCCACTGACCTGTGACTTCATGAGTCGGAAGGAGACTTTATAGACTAATTTTAGGCATATGGGTTAATATCAGACTTATGATTTTGAACTGGACTGGGTTCAATGTCCTGTTTTCTTGTATATAAACCTTTTCCTTATATATATATGCGTGTCTATGAAATTTGTTCCTCTAGTCTACCCTGACTAACACATTGGGCCATGAGTCCCAATAGTTTAGCAGTTGTATAATGATGTAATTTGGGAGTAATGTAATAATATAGCCCTCTTCTATTTTGTGAACTGATATACTCATCCTTCATTTTCCCATGAAGCTGCTTTTCTCCTAATGACTTGGTCTTGAAATCTTACCATGTTGGAAGTAGGTGCATTATCTTTTGACTTCCTATAAAGTGAAATGAACCTACTCATTATTGCTGCTTGCAAGAAAAAACACCAAGTGTGGACATCTTAAATGTAATAGTTTATTAGCTATTACTATGAAAATTCACTGTGCTGCTGTAAATCACTGACAGATCCATCAGAGGTCTAAATCCCAGCAAACATTTTCTGGAATTTCTAAGGCACTACTAAGATTGACTACAAATCTCCTTCCACATTCATTACAGGAATTAATATAGCGAATTGCTATATAAATTGATGCTGTGATGGGAAGGAACACTAAGAAGTTCTAGTTAGACTGGCAGCCGCCCTGTAGCTTACGAGGTCCAACTTTTAAGTGTTTTCATATCACCCAGTCTCTTGCCTTAGTGCATACTTCCTTCCTGTTCTTGCTACCCGACTGCCACAGGGAGGAAATTATTGTTTTATGTCAACTTTGTTGTTGTGGTGGTTTATTGCACAATAAGAAATGCACCATTTAAACATTTTAAGTGTGTAATTCAGTGACAAGAACAGCATTTTCCATATTATGATACCCTCCATGCTAGTGATTTCGGATGTTTTCACCGGATGGTGAAAGACCTTGAGTACTCTCTGGTCGTAACTCTTTGTGCTCTTTAACCTCTGGAGACAAGGAATTCTCTCTATGTGCTGTTTTACTCTAGGTTATTGCATACACTTATATGAAGTGAGATCATACAATGTTTACCCTTTCATTGTCTGACTTATTACCCTCCACTAATGGCAGCTTTTTAAGCAGTAGTATTTCATACTTACAGACTTTACACACTTTTCAAAACCTACATAAATGGCCAGAAGCCTGGGTGGTGCACTTGGATGCTAACCCCAAAGTTGGTGGTTTAAACCTACCATTCAGCCCATGGAGGACAGATGTGGCAATCTGCTTCTGTAAAGATTACAGCCTGGGAAACCATAAGGGGCAAGACTGTTCTGTCCAGTAGGGTTGCCATGTGCCTGAGTCAACTTGATGGCAACATGTGAATGTAAAGATTGGAGAATTTCCATGAAGTGCTTGTACCAATCATCCAATCACTACCCTGATCCCCAGCCTAGGGCTCCATCACCGACTGGCTGTATTGAATGTTATATCAATTGAATGGACTGGCAGGACTCCTGTGTATGTCTTCTTTGGGCCAACATGACACTTATAAAATTTTTGGAATGACATTAAAAAATTATGTAGGTTCATGAGCCTCAAAGGATAGAATAAAATGGGAAAATGCTTTGAAAACTGCAAAGTGTCTTGGAAACATAATGATGGGCTGACTGACTAAGCAGTTAAATAGTCCTGAGTAATTTTAAGTGTCTTAGAAAAAAAATTGGCACCATTTAATTATTGTCGGTTCAGTCACACAATTTGCTAGTGCAGATTTGACGGTGATTTACATGGAATACCTCATTTATACCCTAATAGATAAAATGGCAAAATTTTTGGATTATTAGGGTTTCAAAGGTCATTTTAGGAATGTACTCCCTGAGGTTGATTCTTGTACATGCTGGTGGATAGCTTATTATAATTGACTAATTAAATAGAACCGAAAGTATTTTGCAACCTTGAGCTATATCTTAATGTTTCTTTTTTGGTGTTTAATTGCATATCTGTGTGAAGAATCCATCTATCTAATATTTTCTCTCTTAGCACATTAATGTACTTGAAGATTTGCCTTATAGATTGGGACTGCACATCATATTATCATTTTCTGCAAGGTCATATATGTGGGAGGTTTTAGAAAAGAGCACCTCCCACCCTGAGACCACCAAGATTCCCCATAATAATCAAACGAAGCTCAGTTTTCTCTGCAGCACCTCACAGTAGCAAAGAATAGGAGGGTGCATCTCTTGGGTGTGTCTAAGTAGGCTCGTCAGCGGTGTTAAGGAAGCTACCCTTCTCTCCTCTGACAATGAGGATACCAATCCCAGCTTTAACTGATGCTTGTTGGATGGTCCCAGGAGCAGAGACCCTCATACAATGCCTGGCGTGAGGGAAAGGCTGTTTAAAGGGTAACTAGCATTAATATTCAAGTCAATGGCACTGGGTTTGGTTTTTAGTATTGTTATCAGCATTCTCTTTTATATAATTTTTCCTTTTTAGGGGGGGCATCACTGCCCTCTGGTGGGAGTAGGAGGCCCAGCCTTGTTTCTGGAGAGCTGCTGCTGGATTTGAACTGCCCACCCAGTGGGCTGCAATTCCGCACACAACCACTATGCCACCGGGGCTCAGCTACCCACCCTCCTTTTTAAAAATTTTTTTTTTCCTTTTAACGCATAGGCAGCTTAATGATTGAAATCAAGCTGGTGGTCTTAAGAAAGCACTCTTCCTTGAATGTTAACTAAAATCAGATTTCTCCCCACCGTTCCTCAAATGGACTAGATTCATTTAAACACCATTTCAACTAAGGGGATGCATCTCTGATAGAAAGTTCTATTTTATTTCTTATTTATATAGAATAAAAAAAAATCCAGAGAGCAGTGGTATTTTATGCTGGAACAAATGCAATATCATTTTTCAATGTCTTCCTGATGACAATCTGGTTATTAGGTTGTCAGAATTTTTTGACAAAATATAGTGCCTGACTACCTAATTACACTGCTGCAGAGTCCAGTGGGGCTGCTGATCTGTTCCCTAATAATTTTTGTCCGGAGTTGTTTTGTTAAAGGCAAATCTATCAGTCATATGAGAATGCTTGCTTTTTATGTTCACTAATCTACACATGGAAGACCCACTTAGATCTGATATTATGTACAGCATTCATGATGTACAATCCTCTTCAGAACCCAGATGTCCTATCCATCTGAAAGTTTTAAGTTATTGCAGACATGCCAAAGAGCTAAAAGTCCTGTAGGTTTTATTTTGTTCTCAATTTTGGTATTGGAAAATCCATCCTAAAATCAGCAAGCTGAAAAGTATGCATTTTAAAATCACCTGAACAATTGAGAACACAAGTCAAAGAAGTAGTTTTAGATATCTTCCTATTTCTGAGCAGATTCCGCTTTTGTTGTGGCTGCCCCTCATACAACTTATGGGTCTCTCTTTAAGAAAAAGAAGGCAAAGTTATGAATGCCGAATTAAGTAGAAAGCTGGTGATTCAAGAAATGATTTGATTTCTTTCCCTTTGAGGTCTCCTTGTCAGAAATGTTTCTTGGCATGCCTTCTCATCTAGGACATGGATTCTCAGGGATTCCCATCACCATAAGCAAGAATCCCTGAGCAGTAGAGACTGTGCAGCTTTAAGCTTTGCTAGTCTCCTATTAACCCCTCTCTGCCTATGAGAACCTGCTGCACAGTCTGTAGGAAGCTTACTGCTGAAATAGCTTTTAGACAGGGACAGACACTGGGTTGGATTAAGTGCTGTGAAATGGAGTTTCACATCAGCCTGGAAGTAGATCTGGTAGATTCCTAAGTCAACTAGAAGAAAACAAAAGAGAAAACTTTTACATAGAATAATGAAACCCTAAATGTACTCAAAAGTAGAATAATTTAGGATAGGTAGTTTGGTAGTTTCCCTATATATTAGGAAAAGTATTACTTCATGGAAGCAGAGAGACAATTAACCTTATTATCTCTGTACATCTTTCTGCCCTCTCTGGACTAAGACATTTTCAATTCTCTCCTACTCTCAGGGAGGCATGAGTGTCTGATCAGCTATTTGCAACCTCTCATCATATTTCTTGATTTTGCCTCCACTTGTTACATAAGTGGCTCAAACTCTTTAGGTAGCTGTTCAGGTTAGAGTTTCAGTCCTTGGTCCTAGGACACCACAACATCCACCAACACCCATGGCAGGTCAACCTTTAAAAAAATTTTAATGTTGCTTTTCTTTATTATTATTATTTTAATGTTACTAGCATTTTTTATTGGTGAGTTTGGCTGTATTATTTTTTTGAATATCTAAGTCTAGTCACTGTCAATGTTTTTTTTGTTATTTTTTTAAATGAATCATTTTATTGGGGGCTCATACAACTCCCATCACAACCCATACAAACATCAATTGTATGTAGGCCACATTTACACACTTACTGCCATCATCACTCTCAAAACATCCTCCCTCCATCCTGGCCCCCAGTATCAGCTCCCAATATTTCCCTTCCTCTCCCTCTCTCCCCCTTGAACCCTTAGTAATTTACAAATTGTTATTATTTTCATACTGTACACTGTCCAATGTGTCCCAACACTCACTTCCCTGTTGCCCATGTCCCAGAGAGGAGGCTACGTGTAGATCCCTGAAGTTGGTTTTCCCTTTCTTCTCCTCTATCCCTCCACCCTCCTGGTATTACTACTCCTATTACTAGTCTTGAGGGATCATCTAATCTAAATTTCCCATGTTTCCAACTTCATTGTACATCTCCTGGCCTAGCTGGATTTATGTGGTAGAATTGGGGTCATGATAGTGGGTGGAAGGCAGCATTTGGGAACGAGAGGAAGGTTGCATATTTCATTGCTACTACCCTGTATC